>BQNB010075151.1:5000-31562 GCA_026074375.1 Tanacetum coccineum | reverse complement strand
TCAAAGTGCTTACATTGAGAAAATCTTGAAAATATTTTGTATGGAAAATTCCAAATGTGGAACGATCCTAATGCAAGAGAAGCTTAAATTGAGTAAGTCGCAAGGTGCTTCAACACCTGCTGAGAAACAGCGCATGCAAAATGTTCCATATGCTTCGGCTATAGGATCAATTATGTATGCTGTGAGATGTACTCGTCCTGATGTTGCATTTGCACATAACATAACAAGTCGATTTCAACAAAATCCAGGTGAACTTCACTCGACTGCTGTTAAAAATATTCTTAAGTATCTTCGCAATACTAAGGATATGTTTCTGGTATATGGAGGTAATATGGAATGAGAGCTCAGAGTTTCTTGCTACACTGATGTTGGATATCTGACGGATGCTAACAATCTAAAGTCGCAGACAAGATATGTGTTCGTTCTAAATGGAGGTAGGAAAAGTATAAAACAAAGTATTTTTGAAACCTCATCTACAGATGCTGAATATATCGCTGCTTTTGATGCATCGAAGGAGGCTGTATGGATTTAAAAATTCATTTATGGGCTTGGTATTGTTCCCACAATTAAAGAACCCATAAGTATGTATTGTGATAATACTGGAGCCATCGCAATAGCGAAAGATGATGAAGTCACTAAAGGTGAAAGACATTTTCGCGCAAAAGTTCACTATTTTCACGAGACCATTAAATTAGGTGATGTAAAGATAGAAAAAGTTGACACAGATGATAATTTAGCTAACCCTTTCACAAAGGCCTTAGCATTTCTTAAGCATTTTGAATTAACTAGGAATATCGAAATGTTACCAGCTAGTAGTTTCATGTAACTCTGTGTTTTGATTAGTATTTGGATAATTTAAAATTGTAAGACATTTTTATTTTCTGATGAATAAAGATACTTGGGATTTGTTTTCATTCATATAACAACTGTTATTCCATATTTGCATGCTTAATCCATGAATGATTTATCATTCTAAATATGTCCATTGTCGGTTAACAATATGAGAATATTGTTACATAAGGCAAATGTGGATTATTCCCTCCAAACTCATGTGTATTTACAAGAGATGCATATTGGATACTCCAACCTTTGAACACTTACTTTTAGATCCCTGTCACAAGTAAAATGTCAAAAATGGTTTAATAACTCATCCTTAGACTTGAGATACAAACAAGTTCTGTATGTGTGGATATCACTTTTTGAGTACAAGTCAAACGTTATCCTGAATAAGGTAGTTATAAAGGTTATTCTTGGAAGTGATGTGAAGCAGCATCAACAATACTTATAGTCAACAAAGAATTTGTTCTTCCACATGATAAGTGCAGAAAGATACCATAGGCCCTCTCCAGAAATAATCAGATAATTTCATGGCCATGCCCAAAGGGTAATTCAAGATGTTTGTTGATTACATTTGGTAAATCTGAATTATTTCTATAACGAGAAACTAAAATATTAAACTATATGGGATGAGTTAGGATCCATATCCATAGTTTAACGGTATTTGTAACAAAGGGATGATAATAGCAAGAAATACACAACCATTATAAGCTGAGATTGTTCTTGAAACTTTATCTCAAGTATTTCTAATTTAAAGGCAAGTGCGAGTGTTTGCTAGACGTTTCCATTGTCAGTACTGATGCAATCTGCTACTCCAACTTTCAAGTGGGAGCTATTGGAATATGGTAGTTGGATTCGCGTTAAATACATTAGAAATACATGAGCCTATTGAGGGAACACACACGTTAGAATACGAAGAGTATGTTTTTACTTCACGATAAGTATTTAAATAATTGTTAGAGTAAATTACATAAATCGTCCTTATGGTTTGTCGGATCCTACATTTTTGGTCCCTGTGGTTTTTTTCATCAGGGTTGGTCCTTGTGGTTTTGATCCACTGCGGGTTTGGTCCCTTGACCAACATTTTCTTAGTTTGACCAAGGGACCAAACCCGTAATAGATCAAAACCACAAGTGACCAAACCCGTAATGGATCAAAACCACAAGGACTAAACCCGATGAAAGAAAACCACATGGACCAAAAATGTAGGATTCGACAAACCGCAAGGACGATTTATGTAATTCACTCTAATTGTTAATTACCGTTACTTGTCTAACTAACTTAACGAACTTTTAAATATAAAACCGAGGGACTAAATTGGACAAAACCCAAACCCCAGGGTGCATTTAAAGTGGCCGGCCCCTAGGATATTCTAGAATGGGTTTTGGGTTCTAATTGGAGATAAGGAAAGGATTTGGTGTGTGATAAGGATTTGGAGGAATTCTAGTTTATCTAGAACTAGAGTTTAGGTACTATAAATACACCAACCCTAGCCCTCATTATTCATTCATTCTAAATACTCAAATCCCTAAACACCCTAAAAGTTTCGGTTCTCTTTTTCTCCCCTTATTCGACCGATTTAATCCCTTAAGGGATTTTTGGTTCTCCTCTTTTCCCTAAACCGAATTCGGTTAATCCCTTTAAGGGTTAATCGTTTTATTTGTTCTCCTATTGCTCGACAACATACAAACCCACATCTAGGGTTTTTGTTTTTCTCTCCTTGCTCGGCGAATACAAAAACCCAAACTAAGGGTTTCGGTTTTGTTTTGTTTTCGGTATAACCGAATTAGGGAAAACCCTTTTTAGGGTTTTGGCGATTTCGGTTCAAGCTTCAAGGGGTTGTTAGGTTTTCGGTTCAAGACTCAAGTGGTGCGTTTGGTAATCGATTTAACACGGGGTGTTTGGTATGTAAAGATCTGGGCATACTTGTTTGACGTGTTTGTGTGAGTAAACGTAGAGGCGGTAATTTAACCGCTAACTCGTTTCAAGTTCAAGATCAAGAGGTAAGTAATTATTTAATTTTACGTGTTAACTTATGTGCTAAAACTAGATCCATTCTGCTGCGTACTCGTAGCTAAACTGGTTACCTAGTTTGTTAAAACCTAACAGAATCACCAATAGCTTTTATGTCTGTCTACATGTAGAATAAAATGAAAATTGTTATCTTCATGACAAAAGATGCTTCGTACTTAACTAGCTATTTATTAACAACATTTCTAAATATCATACCACAACTTGAGCAGTTATAGCATTTACAATGCTTCCATCTTTTCTGGTTCGGGTTATACAGTACATGCCTCCTCGTGATGGGCTTACACCCTTGTTCTTTTTCGTTTACAATGAAAAGTACCTTAACATGAACTTTTTAACTATTTAATCTTAAACTTTATAATGGATACTCTTAATAAAAGCTGGGCAAACAACTTAATTAGATGTAGGAGAAACATGATCTGACCTCTTCATCCTTTACCCGTGCGAATGATTTGGTCCCTGTCACGTGAGGCTCAATTGACTTCAAACGATTTATTTTCTTCCTCTCACTTTCTAGAAACATGTACATTACCTCATTCGCCTCATTCGCGACTCATTTGATTTGATGAATACGTTTAAAATGATTAAAATTCTACATGTATGTATAGGCTCAATTGGTTCAATGTATTTATTTTTACACTTGTGTTTATAATTAAAATTCTACATGTATCTCATTTGATTAGATGAATACGTTTAAAATGAGTTAGGCGTGTAGTAGCATTAAAGTAATGTAGTGCTTCTATAAACATCATGTGATATTGGAGAACCCAAAGTGATGCTACCAACATCCGCATAGGCGTCAAGGTGATGTGTTGGCCGTTTAACTTTGGTTGACCTTGACTTCCGGGTCTTCGGTAACAGTGCTGAAAAGACATAGAAACACCGTTAGAGAGGACCCCGGGCTGAGCCCGAGGAAACCCCCTCCGACGATCAAGTTAGGATTGACCATACAACAATATATACGCAAGATATGCATAAGAATGCTTAGATTATCTTGATGAGAGTGTTTAGCTATAGACGATAAGGTTGAGAGGAAGATGGCCTGTTTGACAAGGATCTGATCATAACTATCTATAAGGAACTAAATATCATATACTAATATACAATATTAATATAGAGAATATGAGTAGCTAGAGTTGTGAGCTAGGTGTGAATTAAGTTGCCTTGATGAAATGACCAGACCATTCCTTTTATAGGAGAACAAGTATAGTTCCAAGTTAATACTTAGTCGATAAGGCTTGTGCAAGTTGATAATCAAATATTGTGTTAAGATTTGATTCCAAAACAATATCTTCCAAATCTCATATGATCTTATCTTGCTTGTGCAACATGATTGAAGTGTATGATATTATCTGATTTCAACCATTTTAGTTCATGTGAGATACTACATGTTCCATTCCAATTTTCTAGTTCATTTGCAAGTGATTCTTAAAGACTTCTTGAACTTCTTTACATCATATAATAAGGGTAATATCATCAAGCCCCCAAGTTCATATAGGCAGAGTGTAAACGTAGTCTGTGTGAACTTTAGTGAGTTAAGTGTATCTTCTACTTGTAAAATTTTGAGTAGATATGAAGTTATTCAATAGCTAGTAGAGTAACTTGTTCAAGTTGATAGAATACCTTATAGCCATAAGTTTTGCTTCTATGTGAGAATTTGCTCCATCACGAAACCAAGGAAGATGTATTGTTGCAAGTTTTAGTACTTAGCAAACTACCCAGTTCATAAAGCTATTACTAATAGTAATTTGCAAACCACTGACACATAATGTCACCACAACATAGATGAGATTTTTCTAGGTTTCTTAGAGTACATGCAATGTAACTGCCGTTTGACATGCCAAAGATAAATCCATACACATATATTTGTTTAACGTATTAACAATTATCGAAACAATGGGTGCAACCATTTAGTCCCCGAGGCATCGACGTATGGTCTTAATAATTTAGCGTGTAAATATTATAGTATACCGTTGAGTTCTATCAAACAATAAAGAAATGTCTACATATGGTTTTGATATCTATATTTGTCGAGTTCATAGGTTACCCATATATGTTTGAACCTAATGGTGGTTTAAGTATTCGTACTTGGGATATGTCTTGTCCATGATTAGCTCGCTTTGCGATTATTATCTTACTTTGCAATGGCGGGACAATGCCTTAATTTGAGCATTGTCACCATTATTGTATATTATTTGTATATATTTTATTGCCTTTGTGTGGCTTTATTGATAAGAGAATGTTTGGATATCGACATTGTTGATATTATGTATTAAGTTATGCGTGTACGCAAATTAGTTGCCTTTTTATGGCCTTAACATTGCGACAATATATAGATTTGAACATTATTGCCATTGTATATTAATATTTGCGGCATCGCAATTTATTGCTTGTCTATGGTTGTATTGGTGTAACGATGTCTTGATTTGAACATCGTTGACAATATGTATTAGGCTTTTTGTGTCAGATTTTTACAAGTTTATATTCCCTTCAGACGAGATTATGTTTGTATTCCAACCTTGTTTCTAGCTATATATCAAGCTTTGCGCATTAATTTATATTTCTCATCCCCTTATTTATTGCGGGATGATGTTCATCTTGCTATGTGTGAAAATTTGTGCTTTAGCACTTATAGCTTGTTTTCCCTTGAATAACGGGATGATGTCGTTACGAGATATCTGACACTTTTTTTATGTACATACATTTGTAGCTATTTGTAGCTTTCATTCAATCCCTTTAATGGCGGGATTAGTGTCACTGAAGCGGTCATGCCGCTGAATTTTTCTTATTTGAGTTTCACATCTTCGAGTGAACTTGACACATTTCGTGATGAAATTTCAACATTGATGCGCGAGTACATTTCTGTCGATGCGATGGAATGTTTCATGACTTTTTTAGCGGACATGCCACTTGGCGCGTTAGGTTTCACGTCTTTGTAATTCACATTTCATGTTGCAGTAGTTTTATACATGGGTCTGTTGAAGGATCCATGATTGCTTATGTGGTTTGTGTTGGAGGTGAACCCATATTAATGTCGTGTAAACCTGAAGAACATACACAACTTTGTTTCTCATTGTTTGTTAGATACACAATCATTAAAAGAAGACAAGATTACTCTTAGTGCTGACATAAATTGACTTTAATCCATAACTCAAGATATGCTAGTATAAAGCTGTGAATGTGAGGCGCCGAGGAAATTTGTTGCATCATGAACATTGGATAATGAATAAGGATCCATCCTCCCGCTATGTTTGTGAAGTGATCCTGCTTTCAATCATATAGGCTTATGAGAGTAGAATATATATAAAGGAATGTTGCAAAAATGTTACCTTGCCTTTGCTTCAATTCTTTTAACCATGTCATGAATCGATCCATAATAGTTCATCATAGGTACTTGTACATGGATACATCACTTGTCCGCCTTGTTTTCCTCTTGTGGCAAACGACTTTGTCCAAACTATGTACTTTTTTTATGTTTATTTCATGGTTTGAAAATATATTTGGACTGATGGCATCAATATTTATCAGGGTCTAACGTTATCAAATTTTCATTGAAAAATAAGAGCGACTATAATTTGTGTCTGATTTCATAGCCTCGATTCTCAAAATGAATAGGATACAAAGTACCTCTGTTTTTATAATTAGAAAAGCGATAGCAATTGCAATATAGTGGTTAGGCCAATAAGCTTGTACTCAGAGGCATCTGCAAGTGTGCCATGAGTAGCCCTATTTAATAGGCCTGTAATTGTGAGAGTAAGAGAGTAGTTTCATGTAATGTATAAGAATAGTATCAAACTGTAACAAAAAGGTAGTTGATATGCACACCACACAAAGTGATTTGCACACCACAAAAATTCAAAATATGGTGTTTGGTACATATGGCATCACAATCATGTAATTTTGTGGTGTCACATCTCTTAGTGTGGTGTGCATATCACCCGTCCCATAGCAAAAACAGTCTAGTAGAACTAACTACTGTTTAATTACTATCTACTGAAGATAATGCGTAGTTCATAACGCCTGCATGTTATTCTTATACTGAAAGTGCAAAAGTAACTTTAAAAGTATAAATTAGGAGAGATAATTACCTCTGCGATAGAGCCACTCCACAATATAGGTGTATCGTTATTAACCGAACTTCAAGCTCGTATTTATGGTGACAATGGTAGCAATTTATTTACCTTCCCCAAACTGTGATGCACTAGTTAGTGAGGATGTTATTGGAATGAGCTTCGAACATGGTTGGACGCGAAAAGCTTAAAAGAGCATGAGGTAGTTAGACTGCTCAACAATACCGCGCATTTCTGTTATTGTAGCATAACCTGACTTATATGATACCTCATCACAGTTGTAAGTCAAATAAACATACATTTTCTTTCACCTTTTAGATCAAGTCATTGGTGAGATAACATAACATTCATATGATTGTTGTGGGTGCATTGAAACCAACTGTATGGTTCTTATCAAGAAGTAAATTATTTTTGAAAAACCCACCTTGAAGTATTGTTTGGTATGGTTCACAGTAAATAAACTATTTTTGAAAAACCAAGCCGAGTAGTTCACGAGGCCGGCTTGAATTTCGATTTTTGAAAATGGGCAACTATGGGGTTGTCGACTTATTTCTTACTGCTATTGTTTTGAAGTCCGTGTATCCCAGTTTGAACTTTTTAGTTTAGATACTTAGAGATAGGGAAAAGGGGCGGGGGAAAAAAAGGGGGGGGGGGGAAAAGGGGGGGGGGGGGGAAAAAAAAAAGAAAAGGGGAAAAACAAAAAAAAAAAAAGAAAAGTGATAATAATTACAAAGCTTACCTTAATTATAGGTGCAACGGCATGGGTTATGTGGCCGAATTTTAATGGTTGTGTCTCATACTCAGCTCCTTTAGTGTCGTGATTGCCACATTTTGTATGTGGATCACCATATTCCTCTTTCCCTTCTCCTGTACGAGGATGCATGTAGCAACCTCCTATTTACCAGTTTCTTTGTGCTTACGCCACATAGAAATGTTCATATTTGTGATACCATGTATAGTTCTTAAAGTGATTGTAAGGGGGGGGGGGGGGGCTCCATCCTCTTTGTAAAGATGACCCAAACCATGGGTTCATCTCACAAAAACACAAGACTAATTGAAATCAGAAAAGAAAAGCTATTTTTATTAGTTAATTAGCCTTTAGTTTATGATCAAGAGAGAACAAAGACAACCCTTTGGCTCAACTGTTACCTCATTGGTCTACTTTTGAAACCTAATAATGTTACATTTTGCTTTTAACTTGTAGAACTGTGACAGAGGGTTGATTCTCTTCAATAAAATTATTTTACTAGAGAATGTTTTTACTAATATCCAAAACTTGTTTGCAAAAAGAATTAAATCGGATGACTCTGCTCTTATCTTTTTTTAGTGTACTCTCATCTATTAAGTAAGTCATAAGTAACAGATTCATCATACAAATTTTACTATGTCTCTATTCTCTGGAATAGATTACGATACATTTAGCAAACTGGTTTTCGTATAAGACTCCAGCTGCTGTAAAAAATCATGTGTTTAGATTATTTTTTTCTTCTCGAGTTGCCTTTGAAGTAACACTACAGTGGAGCTCTGTTTTATAATTTATATCTATAAGTATCTCATTAAGTTCCTATCATTGAGTGCACAAGAGTTTGGACGTTGTTGTCAACTTATACCGTGTGAAAGCGATTTGAAGAGTTGAACCAAAACAAAAGACATAAACCTATGATAAACGGATGTCTAGTTTGCTTAATACGACAATGGAAGATCAATAGCATTATTTTTTTAAGAGCAATGTCACTGTCACTCTATTTAATTTATATATTTTCTCATCTCCAAAAATAGAATATGGTAAATCTGATTTGTATGGGTCAAGAAGTTGAACACATCTTTTTTTAGATTATATTTGTTTGTGATTTTGTACAACAAGAGAAACATTTTAACTCAGTTGATGCAAATATAGTCATAATAAATTTATAAACAAAATGGGTAGTTTGGAATGTCATAGTAGTCACTGGTTTTGACCCAAACTTTGTCTGAGTGAAACAGATAAGCATGTTTAACTATATCCATTTAGATTGTTATGTTTGTATATCAAACATTCATTTTTTGAATATCAAGCATCAAGATAAAAGTGAGCAATAACTTACTGATGATACCCGAGAACAAATGGAGCAAGTTCTTTTTGTCCGGGTCCCACGGATGGCGCCAATTGATGCTACCAAAATCCGCATGGGCGTCAAGGTGATGTGTTGGCCGTTTGACTTGGGTTGACCTTGACTTCCGGGTCTTCGGTAAAAGTGCTGAAAAGACATAGAAATACCATTAGAGAGGACCCCGGGTTAAACCCCGGGAAACCCCCTCTGACGATCAAGTTAGGATTGACCATACAATCATATATACGCAAGATATGCATAAGAATGCTTAGATTATCTTGATGAGAGTGTTTAGCTATAGACGATAAGGTTGAGAGGAAGATGGCCTATTTGACAAGGATCTGATCATATCTATAAGGAACTAAATATCATATACTAATATACAATATTAGAATAGAGTGATATGAGTAGCTAGAGTTGTGAGCTAGGTGTGAATCAAGCTGCCTTGATGAAATGACTAGACCATTCCTTTTATAGGAGAACAAGTATAGTTCCAAGTTAATACTTAGTCGATAAGGCTTGTGCAAGTTGATAATCAAATATTGTGTTAAGATTTGATTCCAAAAGAATATCTTCCAAATCTCATATGATCTTATCTTGCTTGTGCAACATGATTGAAGTGTAGGATATTATCTAATTTCAATCATTTTAGCTCATGTGAGATACTACATGTTCCATTCTAATTTTCTAGTTCATTTGCAAGTGATTCTTAAAAAAACAAACAAGCACTCCACCAAAAAACAACAAACTCTCTTAATCTCTTTCATTTCTAGATTTTAAATCTAGACTTGCTTCAAGCCTCTAAGCCTCATTCAAATCAAGTGGTGAAGGTTCATGTACTCTATTTCTTCTTCTCAAGAGCTTCGATTCTAGTCAGGGGTACAAGTTGAGGTTTCAAAATCGATGGCTTATGGTGTTGTAGTTTTGTTAAGTTAGTTCAAAGTCAGTGTTTGTAACATCAAAGTGGTGAAGGTTCATGTACTCAATTTCTTCTTCTCAAGAGCTTCAATTCTAGTCAAGGGTACAGGTTGAGGTTTCAAAATCAATGAATTATGGTGTTGTAGTTTTGTTTTGTTAAGTTAGTTCAAAGTGTCCCACATCGATGGAGAAGGTAAAGTAGCTAAAGAAAGAAAATGTATAAAGGTTGGTCCACATCGCTGGAATAGGTAAAGTAGCAAGAGTCCCTTACTTCAATGGATAGTTCAAAATCATGAATCAAAACGTGAATGAGTGTGGCCGTTGTCACCAGCGATTCTCGCTTTTGCAAGTGTTTTTATTGCACTTGCTTCTGTGCCAAACATTGGCAACACTAATGGAAAACCTTAAGACATATGGTTTTCCTGTTGCTTTTATTGTGCTCGGCGTTGGGATGACCCCGATGAGTTTTCCGAACTTGAGGCTCAAACTCATTGGGTCATCCCAACGCCGAGCACAATAAAAGCAACAGTAAGGAAAACCATATGTCTCAAGGTTTTCCATTACCTCAAATGGTGTTGCCACTGTTTGGCACACAAGCAAGTGCATCAAGAACACTTGCAAAAGCGGGAGGGAATTGCTAGGGACAACGGCCACACGCATTCACAATCGATTGAAGTAAGTGACTCCTCAATATATACATTTTCTTTCTTTTGCTACTTTACCTATTCCAGCAATGTGGGACCAACCTTTATACATTTTCTTTCTTTAGCTACTTTAGCTTCTCCATCGATGTGGGACACTTCGAACTAACTTAACAAAACTACAACACCATAAGCCATTGATTTTGAAACCTCAACTTGTACCACTGACTTGATGTTACAAACACTAACTTTGAACTAACTTATCAAAACAAAACTACAACATCATAAGCCATTGATTTTGAAACCTCAACTTGTACCCCTGACTAGAATCGAAGCTCTTGAGAAGAAGAAATAGACTACATGAACCTTCACCACTTGATTTGAGTGAGGCTTAGAGGCTTTGAAGCAAGTCTGGATCTAAAATCTAGAAAGGAGAGAGATTAAGAGAGTTTGTTGTTTTTTGGTGGAGAGTTTGTTTGTTTGTGGGAGAAAGAGATATGTGTATGAGAAACAGTCAAAAGTGTTATGCTTTAGGGTCTCCAATATCACATGATGTTTATAGAAGCACTACATTACTTTAATGCTACTACACGCCTAACTCATTTTAAACGTATTCATCTAATCAAATGAGATACATGTAGAATTTTAATCATAAACACAAATGTAAAAATAAATACATTGAACCGATTGAGCCTATAAATACATGTAGAATTTTAATCATTTTAAACGTATTCATCTAATCAAATGAGTCAAGAATGAGGCCAATGACGTGATGTATTTAAAATGAGGCTCAATCCACTAAGCATATAAGCTCACGCGACTCATTCGCCTCGAACAACTCGATATTAAGAAACGTGTACATTACCTTCTTAAGTTTAATCAACCAGAAACCTATGTCCAAGCTACACTCGATATTGAGAAACACCCACTCAAACTCACACAACTCATTAACTATTCGCCTAACTTGGAAATTATCATAGCCATTTCATTTCTATCTAAATAGTACCGATAAATTAGTTCATAACAAGCTCATATAAGTCGATATATCATAACAAAATTAACTACAAATTTCTTCACAAGATCGAATACAATATCAAAATATAAGGCGGAAAACAAGCTTAAACAGGCACTTCCTTTAGATAATTCATAACAAAATCAAAATCATAGGCGGCTCGAAACTAATTTTATCATAATCAAACCTAACACTTTATAATCTACGGCCAAAACATCAAAATTAACTACATATTTCTTCATAACAGATCGAAACATCATGATTTAACTATAATTATCATAAGAGCTATATCTACATCAAATAATAACCTACAATCAACCAATTGAAAGTGAAATTACATCATAATTAAAAATCATGTAACGAATATCGTAAAATAAACAAAATTAAAAACAACTTACCGAATTGAGTGATGTTCTACTGTGAGCTTCGATTAAACTCTAACGATTTAAGTGACGATCTACGGTGAGCTTCGAAGAAACCTTGACGAATTGAGTGACGATCTACGGTGAGCTTCGATTATGAAGATACGGTTTGAGTAACGATCTACGATTTGAGCTTCGATTAAACTCTCACCAAAAGTATAAATACAAGTCAAACTTTCCTTAGCACGGTATTTATTTATTTTTGATAAAAACTACATTTTCGCTCACACTTTTTAAAAAATGCAAGTAAAAGAAAGTATTTCATATGCACGCGCGTCTCGACTCTCTACAAATGAACATCACTCATGAAAGTAAGATTAATGACTTATGCTTTGCAAAATGTGTGTAAAACTTAATACTTTTTGCTAACATAAAGACCCAATACACCCAAGCATCCCACCAACAATTTTTGAGAGGGGCGGGGCAACAGGGGGGGAGGGGGGCGGCGCACAATCACCAAAAACACAAACAAAACGGGCACAAACAATCATCTCAATACACAACACGAATACCAACTCCACTAAACAGCACCACACATCACAAGACAAACAACAGCCAAACACACACAAACATATATATCGGGGAATCACCACAGTTGACCACCTCACCACCAATCAGACAAATATAAACAATTAAAGACACTCATAACCAATATACCCTACAAAATAACTTCAAACTACCAAACACACCACTATAACACAAACACACCCAATACAAACCAACATCAAAATACATTACCAAAACAAATACACATAACCAACACACCCCACAATTCATAAACACAAAACCACCAAACAACCGCGAACATCATACTATTACACCAAAAAAGCCCACACAAAACACCAAACAAACAACATAAAAAACACACAAACCAACAACAACACACAACAACAAACATAAACAACATTTCAAAAAACACAAACAAAAACGCAAGTCACAGACAAAGAAAACCAAACACAAGCACAATCACAAAATCAACACAAAGGTCAAGGAGACACACCCAAAGGTCAGCCAAACGTCAACAGACACAAAAACAAAACAACTATATAGGCCATTTGAAAACAAGCAACAATACAACCAAACAAAAACCACAAAACCCACACAAAAATACAACAACATTACACAAACACCACACAATAATAAAGCCACCCAAACAAACCATAAAGCACGAACTATACATTTAAGACAGACATCACAACAACATAAACAACATTTACAACCACCACAAAATTCATTACCAAAATTAACAACCAACACAACCCACCACACACAAGGCGGAAATGGCAAGAACCAAGAGCGGGTGGGGGTGTGGGAGGGGGTGTGTGTGTTGTGTGGGGGGGGGGGGGGAGTAGGGGGATAGATATAGGGGGTTTTTTATGTTTGTTTGTGGGTCTGGCTCACTCGGGTATAAGCTGGTGTGAAAGTAGAGATTATTAAGTATCATTAACTACAATCAATGTATATGTATAAAACAATACTTTTTGCTAACAAACATCCACGCAGACAATCATAACAAAAAACACCGCCCAGATGGTCGGGAAAACAACCAAAAACGAACAAAAAATATAACAAGGAAGCCAATAAAAGATCGGAAGTTCCAATATCACGTGAGTGAAAGTAAGATTATTACTTATGCTTTTCAAAATGTGTGTGTAAAACTATACTTTTGCTAACACATTATGTAAAGTGTGTGTATAAATTAGACTTTTGCTCACACTTTTTTAAAAGTGTGGGTAAAACTAGATTTTTATTTACATTATATGTAAAGTGTGGGTACAAATTAGACTTTTTCTCATACTATACCTTTTATAAAGTGTAGGTAAAAATTAGACTTTTGCTCACATTTTTTAAAATGTGTGGGCAAAACAAAAATATTACTTACATTTTTTTGGAAAAGTGTTACTTTCACTTACACTTTTTTTTGTGTCATTAAAAATTATGTCACTAAATACCTTTTTTTTAGTGAAAAGATTTGATCTATCTTAAAACCCAAACTGTACTACAACAATTGAGTGTAAAAACATGAACATTTGCCAACTGGAGCGTATGGGTAGACACAAAAGATTATACTCCAGATGAACCGATAAGGCGATAACACACCCATCAGCAAGAACAATCACAAGTATAATGTATGGAAGTCGTACCTAAAGGCGTAAGTTCATTGGAGTTGCCTACATTGGAACATACTGTAGGGAAACATGTACACTTTTATTAAAATAAAATCAGATTACAATTAATAATAATTAACAAACTCCAAGTTAGAAACAGGCTCGCCAGCACAAATACTCGCGGACATGAGTCGAAAAACAGAATAAGGTAGAAGCAGAAGACAGACACTATGAACGATAAATAAGAAAACAGTAAAAGGTCGTGGAACGAGGCACGTGTTGGACACGCTTCCCTTAAAACAGATTCGCCGTCTGTTTCCAGGGTACAACGTTCAAAGCTGTTGTACAGCCGGACCTGACATACTTGCCTGAAATATCACGGAAAACAGAGTGCTTCTAGATTCGAAAAAGACTGCTGGAAAAAACTGTTAATGGAGTTTTCTATCGTGGGTGTTTTCTTGGTGTGTCTTAGGAAGTTTGAGATTGCTATCTATTTATACACAGTCATATGCATATGTGTAATTAGTGCAGGGGCATCAATAATCATTTAATGCCTTAATAAATGATTCAATTAATTTTTCTGTTATAAACCTTTGAGTCAAATAGTAACCGCCAATTAAATTGTCAATTAATGACTCATTAATTTACAGTTATAAACATTTGAGTCAAATAATAACAGCCAATTAAATTGTCAATTAATGACCCATTAATTTACAGTTATAAACATTTGAGTCAAATAATAACCGCCAATTAAATTGTCAATTAATGACCTATTAATTTACAGTTATAAACCTTTGAAACTGACATTTAATCATTTTTCCTCCATTCCAAATACCTTCTTTGAGACTCGATATCTCATTCACACTAACTCTATTTTGGACATATACTGGCTAGACCTGGCCTTACATTTAATAATTGTATTTACTAATAATTATTTATGTCCAAATTTAGTGAAAACACATTTTTCACTAAAAAATTTCGAACACATACAACTAACGCCATCCTTAAGTTAGAGCTTATGAACCTAAATCAATGCTTACCTCTTTACTTGAGACTAGAACTAATGGTTATTGTGCCTAATTTACAACAGCGCGAAATCTGTGACTTACAGAGATATACCTCAATACCTAAACTTTCTGTAGCCATACGGAGCAACCAACTTCACCGGATAGCATTTATCATCAAAGAATCAGACCCAACCATTTCCGGTTATCATGCTCAGGCTACACTGAGCATGATTGAACTAGGCACTCACTAAGGAAATGAGACAAATCATATGCTCACAAACAACCAAATCAAAGTGCTACTTAACGCACTTAAACTAGGTTTATGCTACAAGGAGATTTGACAAATCATATGCTCATACACAACCAAATAAAAGCTATGTAAACAAATCATATGTACACATTCACAAGAACACTGCAAGTTATCAATCAGAATTATTCTTATTTCATTACTTCAAATCAAATAGTAGAACCGTGGTTCATCAACCTTGCAAAGAGCAATACATACAACACAGACACACTTCCGACGAAGACGGCGAGACAATGGACTACGTCTGAATGGTTTGTAATCCAGCAAGCTACTTCCATCCTCAGCTCATCCTTTTCCAGTAGAATGGTCCCCTTACACCGAGGTCTTAACGAAGATTGCATCATCTGTACAAAAAAATCAATACACACAGTAAGAACGCTAGCAACAATTAACAACCAAAGGTAATGATCAATGCAACAATTATATGTATATCTATAATGCCCCAAGGGACTAATTCCAAGAAGTGCATAATAACTGCAACTATGATCATCTTATGAATAGCATCCCTATTAGTATATCACTTAATAATAAAGTGTTGTTACACGTACAGTTTCAAAGCTAGTACGTCTTAGTTACGTATAATTCATTCAACAAATAAAATAATAAAAAGAAGAATAGAATGATACCTTGAACTAAAGGATTGTTTGAGAGATGCATGAATGGGATTTGGGGTAGATTTATTTATAGGTGAGAAACTGTGTATAGATCGAATATTCTAGAATGTACGTAAGCATGGCTTCTGAGCTTCCTTTAGGATTGAGCAATATAATCGAACTAAACCGGTCCAACTGAAACTGAATATATCTTACCCAATTTGGTTTCAACTTTATATATTTGTGGTTTTCGATTTCGGTTTGGTCCGATTTAGGCCAAAACTGAGAGAAACTAACCTAAACCTCGAAAAGTGAACCGAGCCAAACCGAGTCGAGTGGTTTTAATTGACCTCAATTTTTCGTTTCATGGTTTGACTCAAATCAATTTTTAGTTTGGTTTTGATTTTAATTGGCTCGTGTTTCGGATTAACCGTATGATCAACCCTATTGTAAACGGTAAATCGATAAATAGCAAAATACTTTCCTAATTAACCGCGTTAGTAAACATACCTTTTATTTAGGGTTTTGCTAACAACAACCCATAACACCCTTAGGGTTGTGTTTTATTGGGTATCAGTTTGTCAAAAAAAACATTTAATAACCTCATTATATTGATATTTATACATATTTAATGATTATAATTATAAAAGGTTGCTGTTAAATAAGGAATGTTTGAAGTTAATTCTTGGTTGATTTTTCAATTAAGGTAACCTTAAAAAAAACGCATAGTATTAGTCAGCAAAATCCTTTTATTTATATATACTAGTACTTTATAAAATATTTGGGACCTTCTAAAAAAATAAGTCTAAAAAATTAAGATAAAAACAGTTTTTAATAGGATAGTAACATTTGGGACCTCCTAAACTTGCTTGTTATGAAAGGATTTCAAAATTTGATTAATACTTGTAACCTCAAAACTCGTAACGGTCATATTAATGATCAAATAAGTGATTCAATGGGAAAAAATGTGTAACCACCGTATCAATATTTGTTTTTTTTTCTGAACGGCAATTGTGGCTACATGGCCCCTAGCCCAGAAGGCGTAGCGAGCACATACAATCAGGTTGAGTCCAGCCCAGAAGGCAATGACACCCTTCCCTTTACGCACGCGGGAGGAAACCCCTATCGCCCTAGACAAGACTCGAACTTGAGACCTTGCCTAGGAGGGTAGAACCTACATACCATTAGACCAGAGGCCCGATTGTAACATATAAAACTCAAAAAAGTTATTGATATACATCAAAATGTGAGTTGTAAAATCTTAATATAAAAAGAACTCATGAATGGCTTATGAAAGAAGTTGGTGGCAATTTATCATCTGCTAACTCGAATTTCACAACTCTCCTATCCCAATTTGAAAGCAAAGGCCTTGACCTTACCGGCCTTGTAACACTTTCAAGTATACAACTTTCTTATATGTGTGCATGTTTATGCATATGCTTCTTTTATGAAACATTGTTGTTTATGTGACTAAACTTTTGTATCCAACAAGGAGCACATACAATTGGGATCTCAAATTGCACACTCGTCGCAAGAAGACTTTACAACTTTACAGGCATAAGAGACGCTGATCCTTCACTTGACGCAACTTACGCCCAAACACTAACAAAATTTGTGTCCAAGCCCTATAAATCCAACCACTCCTCCACTACAAGAAAAACCACCTATAGAGACAGAACAGATTTCGTCACTAACAGTATCAAAATTCGTCACTAGTATGTTAGTGACCAAAACCAGAGTCGTCACCAGTCGTCACTATAGCTCCGTCACTATTTCAGTTAGAGACAAAAATAAAATTCGTCACAGATTAGTGACGAAAAAAGTGGTCACTTACAGGTTGACGACTGCTACAAAAACATGAGTGACGAATATTTTGTCACTTTTTCTTCAGTTTAGAGACCAAAATGGTGGTCACTATGAATGTCAATTATTGACGAAATAAGTGGTCACTCATGGATAAAATACCAACCACTTAAAACCATTAGAGACGAATATATGGTCACTATGTATAGCATTTATAGACCAAATTGGTGGTCACTAAAATGAGCAATTATAACAAAAAAAATTGATACGAGCTTTCAATACACGGATGAACTAAAAATCTAATAATCGGTAGAAACACAAATCTATCAAATTGACTTCATGCACAAAATCCAAATGCATGCTCGTAAATTAAAATCACTTGGAGCGATAAAAGTAAAGATTTTACCTGTTTTGTAAGTGATAATCTGAGATTCTTCTTAACGGGTATCTTCAGATTGTCAAATTGGAGCGATAAAAGTAAAGATTTTACCTGTTTACATCATATCAAGGTACATTATCAAAATTATCAATTTAAAAAAAAAATAGCTAGCAGAAAAACATCATATAGTAAGTAACAGGAACATGTTTTCTCTTTACTTTCTAAAAAATAGCCTAATGTTTTTTTAAGACAAAAAGGTATAGGCATCTGAATACACTTTGTAGTACTAAAAATCAGTTTGACCTGACCCATTTGCATTTGGCTGTTTTGTTTCAGTTTCACCAATTTACATCGAGAGAAAAAAGTTAATCTAATATTAACCCATTTGTTAGGTAATTGGGTTGGAAATTTCCACCACTAATTATATACCATAGTAAATTAGTACAATAGTTTTCTTAATGTAACAGGGCAAAAAATTAGTAGAATTTATTACCAGCGATGATGTTGTTGCCATTAAGTGTAAGTAGACTCCATAAATGATTTGAATCGTTGGGAGTGACCTTTGAAACTTTCCCACTACCAATAGAGGATTGAATTGCGAATTAGAGAGCTTTAGAGCAATAAGAATTATATTTCAAGAGATAATGTGATGATATACCTTAGCACATTTACAGAAATTATAACTTCACTGCTGCCCCAAATGGAAGATAATATCATTGTGTATCCATCTGACAACCATGGATTACTTAGCACATTAAAACAGTAAATCCCAGGGAAGCAACCATCCTCGGGACACATCACAACTGGAACCTAAAGAAATTAAGGATGTGTAAGTTCAAATACAGGATATCAAAAAACAGTCGGTAAGAAATGCTCCTAGGATTTATATTCAAGACGACGCAAAAGGATAATACCAATCAGTTATCATGTTTGATTTATGTTCATGATACATCAACTCAATATTGTTAATATTTGTCAATTAATTGATTTTAGTCGAACCTATTATACATAATTGTCCATAACAATTTTTAATCAAAAATCAAGCAATAACAAAAATTCCTATCTTACTTCCAAAACTTGTTCAACTCCCGTCCTGACCTATCAAACCTTTTGAACCCAACCATTTTGCCATAATAGAGAAACAATAAATCCTACCTGAAGGGGCCTTGTCCACCAATGAATCTATGTCAGATATTAACAAGTATTAATTATAGTACCATGAAACTAGATCATATGCTCACCTGATGTCTAATGAGTTGTTGAAGAAGGTTGAATTGAAGTAGCTTAACATGATACCAAGATACATCTAAGCAATACCAAACAAAATATCTACACCAAATGGGTATGCATCGCGATATTTGATTAAACCTATTGTATGTGCCTCACTGTCAATGAACACAGAAAATGTTTGTTAAGTAACATATGATGAAGTACTGTAAAAAATCATGTATGTAAGATCAGTCATCTGTTGCAACTATAACAATCCTTTTTCTTGCTTACTTTTAGTGGAGGAAATGAGCTTTTAACAAAAAAATAGAGTGGTTTTTTATTTAATACGTGAAGATGGAAGAAAAAGAGAAAATGAAAGATATGTGTATACCTGCATGAAGTGTCACGGCATCTATAAGCAGATGCACCAAATATGTGATAAGGGACAGAAAAGAACTCATTGTATATTAGACCACAATAGATTGAAAACAGTAACATCAATAGAAGTACATAACGGCCACCAAATAACATCTCCATGAAGCTCCCAAGTTTCTGCCAGAAACAAAGAAAATAGAAAAGCTAAGCATATAAACCGATACTGTGCTAAATTACTGTGCATATATTCAACTCCCAAGTCACTTAAATGCTTCAAGTACAAAAGTGCATGGATTTTATTGCCCAGTCTTGCAAGTACTACATAATACTTAAAGAAGAAGCACTCGGTATAAACTCTAATAGGAAAGGGAGAGGCATGAGTTCCATAGTACAGGGTAAGTTTCAGGAGCTAGAAATATCAATTATGCAGAACGACACATGTTCTATCAATGTCGGTTATGTCTCCGGCTGGAGTAAATCAAAATTACTAAGACAAGAGGAGCGCGATCAAGATAAAAGTATTAAATAGTGTTCAAGACAATTTAATGCCTTATTGTGGATCTCGGTATACAGGAGGATGGATTAAGGTAAAGTGGCACTACATGGACATGTTTTCTGATTTGTAAAGTTAAATTTAGAAACATTAGAAAACCGGCTCATGTGGTAACAATGAAATAATTGATGTTAGAAAGAAAGGGCGGACCTGAAACGCCAACCATTTCTTCTCAACGAGGCTAAGGAAAGGCCGTGTACTCAGTCGATCATGAAGATTCTTGAAAAAGTATTGCCTCAAACAAGCACACGCTCCACGCCTGAATGACAACATACGTAAAAGGCGACATACGTAAATTCTCATATAACTAAAACTAAACATGTAAATTCTCATAGAACTAAAATCAACCTGAAGATAAGACTGGTGACAAAGATACAGGTCATACCCCTCATTTGGGGACGTGTATGACCTGCTAGTTTGGTACATGCATACCTTGAAAATGAATTTTGTCGTGTAAAACGGAATAATACTAAGTTATGCATATCTAGTGCATTCCTTGAAGACTTCGTTATGGTAGGTCAGGCTAGAGGTGCCAGTTTAGACCCATTTACACATGGATATGTTGATACACGTTATGTTCTATCTCAATGGGTCTGTATAAAATATTTTAATTTTTTCTCATTATAATTAACAATGGTAATTATAATTAACAATCTTGTAATCTTGTTCACCGATTCAGAAGTTGTCACTTGTTCATTTTAATTTTTTCTCATTATAATTAACAATGGTAATTGCTTTTTCAATACTAAAATATTTTTCCAACATGAAATCTTATTCAAAACCTCGTAAATCAGTGAATTACCGACTTTTTACCTGCTCTGTGATACAGGCCAAGGCCTTGACAACAAGAGCTACCACATCAGAACGCCGAACTGCACGAAATGCTCTGTTTACAACCAAGTCGAACAAAGAATGAAAAAACTGACCTTCAATAGGGCAACTGCAAAACTGACCCCAATGTGTTTGAAAAAAAGGTATTGTATATACTAAATTTCGCCATGGTTGAACTTGAGTATTTGCAAGAAAGTATGCAACAAAGTATAAATACCTTGTACATCTCCAATGAATTTGAGTATTTGCCTCAGTTAAACTCAACACAAGCCTGCATAATCAGACTACGTGATTAGTTAAAACTATCAAAATCCAACTTATGGTTGATAAGAAGCATACAAAGCATTATGATCTGCAAACAACTTA
This sequence comes from Tanacetum coccineum, assembly GCA_026074375.1. Classification (NCBI taxonomy): domain Eukaryota; kingdom Viridiplantae; phylum Streptophyta; class Magnoliopsida; order Asterales; family Asteraceae; genus Tanacetum; species Tanacetum coccineum. Next base: position 10,010 of record BQNB010075151.1, on the reverse strand, counting down.
ATAAAGGGCTTGAAAAAAAAAGTTTGATAGCTCATATCAAGCCCCAACTGCTATTGCAGAACCACTGCCATAGCACAACAAGTCACTCCCCACGAAGTTGGTTGAACGAAATAAAGTGCATACCAGAATCATTAGCTTGAATCCCAAAATCGTTGTGGTCATGTGTATCTTGCTCACGCCGATAAGAATACGAGCCTAATCCTATTCATATTTCAAAACACAATCTTTCATGAGTCAACTTTAACAAATACTTATAATACTACACTGTGTGTCAATCACATGGCTTCGTATTGTCCTGCAAAATGAGCATGAACACAGTTTAGTTATTATAAAGTTACAAGTTTTTATAGCTTTACATAAGACCACTAAAGTCAAAACTGCAGACATGTGAGAGAATAACCTCGTGGGTGTATGAGATGGTTGCTTAACCTTGGACAAACAACCAAGATTTCACTTTGTTGCCAAGCATGATTACCACTTACCTATTAATCACCAAAAAAAACTTTAGTGAAAGATATAACTAAAAAGCGACTATAAAACTACCTATCTAAACCAATGTCTACAACCATTAAATTCGAACAAAACTCCGACCTCATTCCACCTATAACCACATTGATCCAGTCAACTACTAATGTTTTCATTGAGGCGTTTCCTGACAATTTATAGCACTTTGGCTTTATTTTCCTTTTATAAATTCAAGCACTTTAATTTATTGAATAAACACTTGGTTCCTTCAAATTTAATTGCAAAGAGAATTAAGATGATTATGGACCTCGAAGTTATCAGGATAAACTTGAAACTATTTCCGACTGCAATTAAGGCATGAACCAGACGAAGAAGAGTTAGTTTAATTGTGTTTACCTCTTTACAAATTCCTATCTATTTATAACCACAAAAGATAGAGGTATCTCAAGTTTGCCACCACCTATTAAAGCATTCTTAACTAGGTTAACTAAATAGCTTGAATATCTAACTGAACAAAAATATAACTAAAAAGCGACTATAAAACTACCTACCTAAACCAATGTCTACAACCGTTAAATCCGAACAAAACTCCGACCTCATTCCACCTATAACCACATTGATCCAGTCAACTACTATTGTTTTCATTGAGGCGTTTTATCAAACGCTTTGTGTTCATGCTTAAAATGAAAAAAAAAAACTAAACTAGCAATTATAAGATAAATGAGCACATCAATTCTGTTACATCTAGCCTAATATACCAAATCACATATAGCGTTTAACAAGCTCAAATCATAAAACCCCCAAAATTAACCAATCATCATAAAAAAATAACAAAAATCGCCTAAAGTATAGAAATAAAAAAATTGAAAAAAATTAACAGGAATCATACTTAACACCGGATATGAGTGGAACATGAGCTCTGACTGAACGAAACCCGATCGAACTTGTTAAATCGAAACCCTAACTATCAAAAATAGTTTAATCGAAACCCTAACTGTGTGTTTTTGTGTGTGTGTTTTTGATTTTGATTGAATGTGAGGCGTGATATTACTGAACGCTAAAATGCCTAAATAAACTTATAAATGAAAAGTGCAAAAGATCTTAAACTTTAGGGGGCAGAAGTGTCAAAAACATAATGTCTTATAACACCTCCACCCTCCTCGTTTTTTTAACACACACAAACATGACACTTACATTTTTTTCTCTAAAACCCTCCCTTGATCGTCATCTCCTTCAACACCATATCCATTTAATTTCGTGCTTAAGGTATTAGAGATGAGATCCTCAAAAAGCAAGGGCAAAAAAAGATCAAATTACTTGATCTTGGCCATCCATTTCATTCACATCCAATGGCTATGATTCAATCATTCACACATATATAATGCCCAAAAAAACACACCTCCATCTCATTTATTTATTTATTTTCTCTCCTAAAAAACACACCTCCACCAGAGGAACCCTAAAACCACCGCTGGAAAAACATCTCCATCCCTACTACACCGCAAGCATCGCCACCATCATCGAAAAACATCACCATCATCATCAGAACACAGCGCCACCATCACCACCATCATCATACTCGGAACCCTAACATCACCACCATCATTTGAACCCTAACATCACCACCATCACCGGAAACATCACCACCATCACCGGAATAAGCTGAGATACAAGTCATAAGCTGACATTTATACTAGTGAATGGAATCTCATGCGATTCAAGTGAATCTCATGAGATTCAAAGTGAATCACTAGTATCAAAAATTGTTATAAAAATTGTCCATTCACTAGTATAAATGTCAGCTTATTACTTGAATCTCAGGTGATTTACTAGTATAAATATCAGCTTATTCCTTGAATCTCATGAGATTCAGGTGGAATCTCATGAGATTCAAAGTGAATCACTAGTATCAAAAATTGTTCTAAAAATTGGAATCTCATGAGACTTTTGACACTAGTGATTCACTTTGAATCTCATGAGATTCAAATGGAATCTTATGAGACTCACTTTGAATCTCATAAGATTCCACTTGAATCTCATGAAATTCACTCTGAATCTCATGAGATTCAAATGTGATATTATTATAAATCTAATGTCATTTTTTTTATACACAAAATGTATGAGAACACCAAGACCTACTTTATACGAGCAGAATGAGACACCTGGTGGATCAATTTATTGGGAGCCTCATGTAGAAGGAATTCCAGTTGAAGGGACCTACTATGGTACAATAGATGAAGCTTTAGATATGTATACAAAATACGCTGAAATGGCTGGTTTTGAAGTTAAAAAAAGAGGCCAAAGGAAAACAAAATCAGGAGAGGTTCAACATAAGTACATTTATTGTAACAAAGAAGGTGTTCCAAAAGGTATTAATGTCAACACTCTTGATCCCGAATATAACAAACAAAAAAGGAATACAACAACTCATGCAACAGGTTGCAAAGCTCATATAAGATTAGTTTTGGATATTGTTTCTGGAAAATACAAGTTAGAGAGCTTTAAACCCAAACACAATCACATGCTTATCCCAAAAGAGTACAAACATTTTACAAAGAAACAAAGAAAGATGAATCAATCAGAAAAAATGTTTGTTGTCAAAGCTGCAACAAATAAAATTGGTGCAACACGTGCACACAACTTGTATTGTAGCATGAAAGGCGGGTATGAATATGTTCACGGGATGAGCGATGATTTTAAGAATCATCAAAGGGATGTTAATCAGTTTATAGGTGAAAGTGACGCACAAATGCTTATAAACAAAATGGAAAACAGAAAAAATTATGTGCCGAAATTTACATTTGAGTATAAGGTAGACAACTCTGAGTTGGTTGCCATGTTTTGGGCCGATGAAGTTGCCAAATGTAACTACAAAGAGTTTGGAGACATAGTATCTTTTGATGCAACCTTCAACAGCAACAAGTAAGTGAATCACTGTTTTTGGCTTTATAATTAGACTTATTTTAGGAATCACAAGTGATTCCCTTTGAATCTCTTGTGATTCCCTTTGAATCTTATGAGATTTCACTTGAATCTCATGTGATTCTACTGAATCTCATCAGATTTCTCTTGTGAATCCCTTTGAATCTTATGAGATTCTACTGGAATCTCATGTGATTCTAGTTGAATCTCATGTGATTCTACTGAATCTCATCAGATTTCTCTTGTGAATCCCTTTGAATCTTATGAGATTCTTCTGGAATCTCATGTGATTCTTCTGGAATCTCATGTGATTCTTTTGTTCTCACAAGTACTAACAAAATGATTTTTATATAGGTACAACATGAAGTTTGTACCATTCATTGGCATCGATAATCATGGGAAATGTGTCACACTTGGTTCGGGAATGCTTTTACACGAAGATACACAATCATACACGTGGCTGCTAACGGCATTCATGTCGGCTTTCTTAAAAGAACCAACCATGATTGTGACCGATCAAGACGGAGCCATGAAGAGAGCTATTGAAGCCGTTTTTAAGAAATCCAAACACAGACTTTGCATGTGGCACATTATGCAAAAAATTCCATTCAAGGTATTTTTATTCACATAACTATTGAATCTCAGGTGATCTCTCTGAAATCTCAAATGATTTATGTTGAATCTCATGAGATTCTCTTTGAATCTCATGAGATTCTCTTTGAATCTCATGAGATTCAGAGTGAATAAGATTCAGAGTGAATCTCATGAGATCAGAAAGGATCTCATGAGATTCAAATATTGATCAATCACATGCCTATTTTGTATCTCATGTGATTAAACTAATAACTCTTTTATCCAAAACAGATTTGTAAAGAAATATACAATGAAACAGATTTCAAAGAACGTTTTGATAAGATTGTTTGGAATATGTTCATTGAACCATTGACGTTTGAAGAGAAATGGGCACAATTGATTGAGGATTTTGATTTGAAAAAACACAAATGGTTGACAAAAATGTTCAATCTTTGAGAAATTTGGATTCCAGCTTATTTTATTGACTCTCCATTATTTGGATTGATGAGGACCACTTCAAGGTCTGAAAGTGAAAACTCGTTCTTCAAGAGTTTCACAAGCCCTGGAGCAACGCTTGTTAGTTTCATGATGTCATATGAATCAGCAATGGAAAGGCAAAGGTATAGGCAAGAGAAATTAGACTTCAACACAATTGATGCAGCTCCAAAGTGTATTACACAATTAGATATTGAACGTCATGCAACACGAGTATACACTAGGACGATGTTTTTGATTGTTCAAACTGAAATAAATGAAGGTTGTTGGAATTGTACGATTCAAGGTTTAAATATAGATGAAGGTTGTGAAACTGTCATTATTAGAGACAAGAAGCCGAATGAAAATAAATCACTTTTTCACAAAAAAAGGAAAAAAAGGAAAAGAAGAAGAGAAGAAAACTCAAACAGCGAGAGACTATAAGGTAAGTCTTTATTTGTTTTAAACCTGAATTCTTTAAGTTACTAAATGCACTCTGAATCTCATGAGATTCACTCTGAATCTCATGAGATTTACTCTTAAATCTCATGAGATTCCACTTAATTATTTGAATAT
>BQNB010075150.1:0-31563 GCA_026074375.1 Tanacetum coccineum | reverse complement strand
AACTGCTTGTTTGCCTGTTTTCTCTCTCAAAAGGAACCCAAGAAGGTGATTCAAGCTCTAGAAGATCCAAGCTGGATAGAAGCAATGCAAGAGGAGCTTCTACAATTTGAACTTCAAAAGGTTTGGATACTGGTTGATCTACCTAATGGCAAGAGGGCCATTAGAACAAAATGGGTATTCAAAAACAAGAAAGATGAGAGAGGAATTGTTGTTAGAAACAATGTAAGACTGGTTGCACAAGGTTATACCCAAGAAGAAGGCATTGATTATGATGAGGTTTTTGCTCCTGTTGCTAGGATAGAAGCAATCAGGTTATTTTTTGCATATGCATCAAATATGGGGTTCATTGTGTACCAGATGGATATAAAGAGTGCCTTCTTATATGGTACTATTGAAGAGGAGGTATATGTTTGCCAACCTCCTGGTTTTGAAGATCCACATTTTCCTGATAAAGTTTATAATGTAGAAAAAGCTTTGTATGGTCTACATCAAGCTCCTAGAGCCTGGTATGAGACCCTATCTACCTACCTATTTGAAAATGGATTTAGAAGACGCACCATTGATAAGACATTGTTCATCAAGAAGGACAAGAGTGACATCTTGTTAGTGCAAGTATATGTAGATGACATCATCTTTGGGTCTACAAAGAAGACTGTATGTATTGAGTTTGAACAGATGATGCACAAGAGATTCCAGATGAGTTCTATAAGGGACCTCACCTTCTTTTTAGGTCTGCAAGTACAACAGAAAGAGGATGGAGTCTTCATCAGCCAAGACAAGTATGTGGCTGATATTCTAAAAAAGTTTGATTTGTCACTATAAAGACAGCAATCACTCCTATGGAACCTAACAAGGCATTGGTCAAGGATAAAGAAGATGATAATGTGGATGTTCATTTATACACATTAATGATTGGATCATTGATGTACTTAACAGCTTCTAGGCCTGACATAATGTTTGTTGTTTGTGCTTGTGCAAGGTTCCAAGTTACTCCTAAAGTCTCACATCTTCATGAAGTGAAGAGGATCTTTAGATACTTGAAAGGTCAGCCTAAATTGGGCCTTTGGTATCCTAGAGATTCATCATTCCTTTTCTGACAGTGATTATGCTGGTGCTAGCCTAGACAGGAAATCCACAACAGGAGGTTGTCAATTTCTTGGAATTTCTTAGCAAATATATTTGATTTCATCGGTCCAATGTAAAAAGAAAACTTATTGTTTCCAACTCCACTACTGAAGCAGAGTATGTTGTTGCTGCCAATTGTTGTTGACAGGTGTTATGGATCAAAAATCAGATGCTTGATTATGGGTTCAATTTCATGAACACCAAGATTTACATTGATAATGAAAGCACCATATGTATTGTGAAGAATCCAGTGTTTCATTCTAAAACCAAGCACATTGAAATAAGGTACCATTTCATTAGAGATTCTTATGAGAAGAGGCTCATTCAAGTGATTAAGATACATACAGATCACAATGTTGCAGACTTGCTCACAAAAGCATTGATGTTGGCAAATTTCAATATCTAACTGTCAGTATTGAAATGCTTAACCCCTAAAGCATTAATTGATGGAAGGTTAATAAGTGTCAAGATGCAGTAGATTATGCTTGACAAGAGATGGAACAGCAGCTGATTATGAAATTCAAGTTAGTACTGGTATGTATAATTACTACTGTTGTTATAATAAATATTGTGAGATTTGAGAGAAAACAAAAACAAACAGAGAGAAAGTGTGAGCTTAAAAGAATTGAGAGAAAGAAAAAATAGACAGAGAGAAAATATGAGCTCAAAAGAATATAGAGATTTATGAAATAAAAACAGACAGAGTGATTCAGTGAGCAAAAGAAATGAGAGATATAGTGAGTTCAAAAACAAAAAGAGAGCTTGTAAGAATCAACATTGATGATGGAAATGCTTTTTGGAATTCCATTGAGGTTAAACTAGTACCTCAAAAATTAATACTGCTAGGCATTTCTGAGTACTGATGGGAACAACTTAGTATTGTTAGTCTAAACTTAGTACTGCTGGGCATTACTTAGTACTGTTAGACTAAACTTAGTACTGCTAGGCTACCATTAATACTGTTGAGGGTATAACAGATTTTTGGCAATTAAATATAGCCATTGAGATATTTCTGCCAAATATTTCGCTTATAGGGGTCTATAATTTGGATAATTCTTGATCTTTCTTTCATTTATAAGCTTTTTTCAAGATAAAGAATCCATTTTATTCAGTCGGTCCAATCAAAACCCTTAAGCGCTTTCTATAAAATCTCAATTAACTTTGCCAAACTCTCATACTCTCATTAATGAACATAAACCCAGAACCCTTCACATATTTAATCACTAATGCAAATTTGGAATTCTTGCGGACAAACACAACATGGTTGCTTATCTAAAGAAACCAACTAGGAGTGAAGGATTCCAAGAGATAGTAGATTTTCTGAACGGAAGTCATATACGGTTTGCTCTTACTAAGAATCCCCTTCCCCCCCATTACTATTCTATGTTCTCTAATTGAAAAGTTTTGTCAGACTGCTATTGTCAGAATAGTTGATAATGGAGAACAAGAAATTACTACCACAGCTGATGGCAAAGAATTCACTATTACTGAAGCATCTGTTAGGAGACATCTCCAATTAGCAGATGTAGATGGTATTAGTGTTTTGCTAACTACTGAAATTTTGCTCAACTTTCACTGATGGTTATGTTTTAATGATGATAATTTGACTTTTCAAAAAGTCAATTTGCCCTTTAGTGGAGATTTTGTTCCATACCATCTACATTGTTTAGTTCAAAGAAAACTGCTGCCGAACATTTAGTAGCAATATAGAACTGCTATTATTTGCTTGGGCCACCAAAATAACTTTTAATTTTCTAAATTGATTTTGGATTTAGTATGAGTGAAAAACTTGGATAGTATAAAAGTTTTTTAATATATCAAGATTTATTCAATTTTTTTGGACAAGCACAAAAGATTCATTATCCCATAACAGAATATATATTGCTCCTAATTTAAATCCAAAAACGTTTAGCAATATGAAAAGAGGTTTTTCTGGGGAACAAACTCCTTTGTTTCCAGGTATGCTGGCAATTCAAGCAGAAGAGGGTGAAGGTTCAGGACATCCCTCTGAACCCTAACCACCACCTTCTACTGCTTAACCTATTCTATAAGAACCAATCCCTTAATATGTCTCATCATCACACCAAAAGGACTCAAAACCTAGCAAGCCTTAACAGGTTTCAGTTACCTCAAACTAGTGAGCCTATACCCAATGTATAGATAAGGCTGTCTATAAGGAGTGGGATGACATAGTGGAAAGGGCTACCACTACTGCTGCTAGCTTAGATGCAGCACAGGCTAGTGGTAACATAACTAAGACCCAATCTACGGAAATACCTAATGTGCCTCTTCCTCAGGGAATTAGTGCAGTGGTTGTCCTAGTACCATGAGCCACAGGGTTTCCCATGCTTAGCATAGGGCTGTGAGGGTACCTACACTACCCCACGATTCACCCCTCCCAAGAGTTAACACACTTGGAAGTAATGAGGGCAGTATGTCACTTTAAAAATTGACGGTTTTATGTACTAAATTGTTTAGCAAACTGGAGAGCTTGGAGGAAGTTTTAAAACAAACTAAGCAAGTCTATGGTGCTGCTTATACCAAGCTTATCACGAAGGTGAAAAAATTAGAGAAGATTGTCAAGACAAGGCAAGCTAGAAGGAGAGCAAAGATTATGGTTTCAGATGATAAAGAGGAATTAGAGGATTCTTCCAAACAGGGGAGGATGATAGAAGAAATTGATCAAGATGCAGGAGTTACTTTAGTTACTCCTACACATAGTCAAGAAAATCAACCTGAAGATTAGTTAGGAGTCTTTAGTGCAGATAAGGTACTTGCAGATGCAGCTAAAAATGTTCACACTTATACTAGAAGAAGAAGGGCAGTTAGTACTGGCAGTGGTGGAGTTAGTACTGCTAGTAGATTATTTAGTACTGCTAAAGAATCAGTTAGTACTACTGTGTCGCTTCATTGCCGGTTAGTACTGTGGTACGTTCAAGAGTTAACAAAGATAAAGGTAAAGTATAATGACAGAATTGAGCCTGAACAAACCAAGACAAAGTTGCAACAAAGACAAGAAAGAGCTGGTTATAAAGTAGCTGTAAGATTGCAAGAATAGCTTGATGAAGAAGAGAGACAGAGGATTGCCAGAGTGCATGAAGAAGCTAGCTCTTTCAATATTGAAGAATGGGAAGATATACAAGCTACAATTGAAGCTGATGAAGAGCTAGCACAAAGGATACAAGCAAAAGAAAGAGAAAAATACTCTAAAGCTGAAAAAGCAAGACTGCTTGTAGAACTCATCAACCATAGAAAGAGATATTTTGCGCAACAAAGAGCTAGATAAAGGAGGAACATTTAGAGATGGCAAATGAGATTTTAAGGAAAATCTTTATACAAGCAAACAGATTAAGACAATAAATTATTTGGAAGCATCCTCTTAGCACAGATGGTTTAATTCAAAGAAACTTGTAGATTTGGATGACAATCACAAGTTTAGGGGAGTGTTGGGATTCTTGATTTGATGAGACAAAGTGAATAAAAGAATGAAATAAGATGGAAACAAGAAGGACCAAAATTGTCATCATGAAGTTCTAGAAGATGTAGAAGATAATAAAGATTTGGTCAAAATAAGATAAGAATGAATATTAATGAGAAGATAATTAATTAATTCTCTCATTAATATATTAATTAGTTTTCTTGTAAGCCTAGGACTCCTTATGCTATAAAAGGAGGTCCAGGCATTTAGAAAAAGATATCCATAGAAACATCGACTGATGAGAGTCGAATAGTAAAGGTGTGTGTGTGTACACCATAGTTAGTAGTTAATTAGTAATAGAGTAGTTAGTAGCCCCAAGTTATAGTTGGGGTAATAGGGAAATCGTTCAATGAAAAACCTTGTTCATAACTTTGATTGTGTTCTTTATTATTCCGCTGCGTGTTATCAATCATTGTTATTATATCCTAGATGGGCTAATCGATTCTCAACATGTGGTATCAGAGCAGGTTGCTCTTGATATCTAGGATCTACAAGGTTTTTGAAGAAACCCTAAAAACCCTATTTTTCATGAAATGATTTTTGGTTAAAGTTTTATGGGGTTTTGGAGTTTAATTGATATAACAATGTTTATGATCGTCCTCTCTACCTTAATTGGTATGCAATACGATCTTCAATCATTGTTACTATTAAAGGGGTTACTTTGTATCAAATTCGGACTTCTATGATTTTTGGTAATATTCTTTTTCGATTGATCGAATTCAGTAAAAGCAGAATATGGTTTTCATGATAATGGATTTATGTTTTTCACTGGTTCTTGATCTGTAATGAATCCAACAAGTGGATTAATTTTGCTCCTTGATTGTTCTGATCTTCATAACGCAACCTTTGGATCTTCACTATAAAACCCTAAACGATCTCAAGCCAAAACCCTAATCACTATTAAAGTTTTAATGGTGATATATATATTGTTGATCTTGGGTTTTGGATACCGTGGAATGCTTTCTTGAATATTATTTATCCACAAATGATGATAGCGTGTTTGGTTGATTGGATGATTAGTACTGCTAGCATGCTTGATTTGGTTAGTACTGTTCGTTGGTTATTAGTGCTGCCAGGTGTGTGAGTTAATGCTGCTAGCTTTGTCCGATGTTGGACAACAGACGCGTTTGGATCTCGGATGGAACTGTTTCTCACAACAATTTATTATTATTGATTTATGGCTCGTATTTTTGGAGATTATTTGAAGATGTGATTACGAAGACAATTGAATATTGCTTATTTGATGTTGTAGTTGGGTTTCACAGATGCGTGTTCTTATCATATCTTAAAGTCGTGTTTGTAGTAGGACATTGACTTTAAAGATAACTTGTTCGTGCTTAAATGATGTTGACGAAGATTTGTCAAAATCTAGCAAAGGTGTGTGATTTTTCTTATGGTGCTCAATGCTCACATTTGCTATCACTAGTTATGTGTTATAGTAGATGTTGATTTGGTCAAGAGTTTGCATATATTATATTTTGGTACTTGGTTTAAGTTCGAAGTCTCCTGGATCAGCGGCAAGACATAAAACTAAGTTTGGAGATTCAACTTCTTCATCAAATTCGTTATACTCAGTTTTCTTCATCAGTGATCAAACCATAGAGCTAGCAGAGTTCTGAGATTCAAGAGATGGTAAACATATGGTTTTAGGGGGAAAGCTTATTGATTAAATGTTTAACCATCTACATGCACCACTTAAGGGGATGTGTTTCGGTTACTACTGCTGATCTTTATTACTACTGCTAGTTTAAATTTCTACTGCTCAGATTCATTTTTCTTATTGTACGTAATGGTGGGCAATTTGAGTATTGGAAGGCTGAATTAGAAGTTATGGTATATGATTTGTAGCTGTTATGATCCAAGTTTCATTTTCTGTAGACCCCTTATTTAGATGATTACAAAAAGGGGAAGAAGATTACAGGTTTATTGATTTGCAGCTTATTATGTGTGGTGACATGTCAAGGATTCTAATTCTTATCTTAAGTCAAGGGGAAGCATTAAAGATTTTGTTTCATTCAGGGAGATGATTACATCTCAACTTCAGGGGAAGCTTTGGCTTTATGATGAAGTTTGTACACGACTTTGTTTGTTTTTTCATCATCAAATAGGGGAAGATTGTTGGGATTCTTGATTTGATGAGACAAAGTGAATAAAAGAATGAAATAAGATGGAAACAAGAAGGACCAAAATTGTCATCATGAGTTCATTACAAGATGTAGAGATAATAAAGATTTGGTAAATAAGATAATAACCTTGAATTATTAATGAGAAGATAATTAATTGATTCTCTCATTAATATATTAATTAGTTTTCTTGTAAGCCTAGGACTCCTTATGCTATAAAAGGAGGTCCAGGCATTTAGTAAAAAGATATCCATAGAAAATGTATGAAGGAGAGTCGAATAGTAAAGATGTGTGTGTGTACACCATAGTTAGTAGTTAATTACGATAATAGAGTGTAGTGCCCAAGTTATAGTTAGGGGTTAATATGGAAAATCGTTCAATGAAAACCTGGTTCATAACTTTAATTGTGTTTTTTTTATTTGCTGGCGTGTTATCAATCATTGTCTATTTTTTCCTAGATGGGCTATCGATTCTCAACAAGAGGATTGTTGGGAATTTAAACTATCACACTTAGTACTGTAAGATAAGTGTTTTTTACTGCCAAGCATTAGTTAGTATTTGCTTGAGTTGAAGATAGTAATGCTAGAAGATTGTTAGTACTGCCGTACTAACTTAACACTGTTGAAGATTAGAGAAAATAGTCTAAGTCATTAGTACTGTTAGTGTAATAGTTAGTGCTGCCAGTACAAAGTGTTAGTATTGTCAGTTTATTAGTAATGTTAGTTATATAGTTAGTACTGCTAAAGTAATATGCATGAGATATATTAGGAATAGATATGCATTGATCAGTTGACGTGTTTTGTAAGCCTATTAGGGTTTCCTTGGTATATAAAAGGAACCTTATGGCATATATCTAGATCATCAAGTTTCATATAGTTTTCATAGCAAATATAGTTAGTATTCATAGTTTCAAGGTTATTTTGTAACTTTGATTGTGTTCAATATATTGAAAGTTTAGCAAGATCTTATTTTACTATTTCATTGTTCTTCTTAGTATTGCAAACTAGATTCCGCATAGTTTGTGATATTCTCAATCTTAGTTTCTATAATAGTTGTTTTGGATCTATCCAACACAACTAAGCTTTAACAAGCTAAGTAAGATCTGTTCAAAATGGATCAACAGAAATAAAAGTTCAAAGTTTCAAGGCTTAAGTTTTGGCACAAGAGATCTATATATGTTATTCTCCCTCGTCAATATCAAGTTCCGCCCCTTCGGTCATGCTTATTTGTCATGTACAATCCTATGATAGTGTCTTGAATTATGTCGCGCATTTCGAGGGTCTTCACAATTATAAACCCTATTATGTGCGGCCGAGTGAATTAAAATCAAACACATTCACTTGTGAGGTGTTATGTTATGTTCCTATGCCTGAAAAATTATCTAAACCTGTAAACACTTGTTGAAAATATAAATTTTCTCCACGTCATGATAAATGATCTTGTCGCTTTATATTGCTTAAGGGCAAGAAACAGCTAAGTGTGGAGGGATTTGATAATGCCTAAATTAAACATGTTTTTAGTGATGTTATTTATATATATTTTATCATTTCTTATGAACTTTCGATACTTAATAGCATAAATTATGTGCAGGTTCACTTGAAGTCATCCCTAGCTCAAAAGAAATAAAGTTCAAGTGTTTTCAATTATTGGAAAGCAATCTAGAAGTAAAGAAAGGACTCAAGGATGATAAAAGACCCTAATACACCGCACTCTACCTAAGTGCGTCCGCACATCCAAAACAAAATTTAAGAATTAAAGTCAATTAAATGAAGACGCATTTAATCACCAAGTACGCCGCACAAATAACTTTGTGTGCCACACTTCCTATCATAACAATGAAGAAAACTTTATGAATTTATTACTCTCGCAATTTACACCCTAAGGTGCGCGTTCAATTTTTCTTGTTTAGCCGCCACTTTTATAACCCAATCTTAAGCCTATTATTATTGAGGAAACCAATTTCATCTAAACATTTCTTTCATTTCTCCAACTTTAATATCTCTTTCATATCATCCCAAGCTTTCTCTTTTTTCATCATACCACTTATACACACATACCCCTTGCGATGAAGATCAAATCCACGGATTGTATCAACAGTTGAATATCATAGATATATAAGAATTAAAAGGTTGTACTGTGTTGCAGTATCTTGTGTTACGGTGATATTTTGGATACTGTTGTCGGTAACCCAGTATGTTTGTTTGTCGTCTTTGGTTTTTCTTAGTGTGCTTGTTTTGTACGGCATAGCACATGTTGTGGACTATTGCGGCGCAGGTATTTACGTGGGAGTTTTGATGAGATTGTTTGTTGCGTGGGGTTTTGGGTGGGGGTCGGGGAGGTTGCGGTTGATCGGGATGCGGGCGAGGTTGAAGTGGTGGGGATCCTCAAACGCAAAAGGGTCAGAAAAAATGGAATAATAGAATCAAAAGATTAGGACCAAGAGAAACGAAGAAGACACAAGAAACCAAATGCAGCGGTGATATGGAGCGGAAATATAAAAATGGATAATACACAAAAATATAATCAGAAAAGAGGGGAAGCTACAGAAGTGAACCAGAAGGAGAGAGAAAATAAAAAAAAAAAGACAGATGGATGGGAGGAGAAAGGAAAATAACGAGATCCAAACACAAAGAGGAAAGAGAAAGTAACGAAAGGGGAACGAAAGATGTAAACAGGACTACTGGGAGAAGGGAAGAGGAACACAAGGGTAATGAAAAAGATGAAAATAAGAAATAGAAGGGGAAGAAAATAGAATAGGAAGGAAGCAGAAAGACAAAGAAAGAAGGATAAAGAAGAATAAGGGAAGAGAAGAAGAAGGTGCGGAAAGAGAAAGAGACGAACGGAGAAATAAAACAAAGGATGCTAAGCAGCGAGAGAACAACAACGAGTAAAAGGAGGGGAAAAGAGAGAGGAGGGGAGAGCAGGAAGGAAAGAGACAAGAATGAGAAGAAGAGGCCGAAAACTACGAAAAAAGTGAAGGAAATTAAGGCCACCGCGAGGAGAAATCAAGCCAAGTGAGAACGGAAACCGTCGGTAAAGAAAAAGAGAGGGATAAAGAGAAAAGATAGCTGAAAGAAGTAAAAAAAATGGGGTACGCAGTAGGTGGGAGCGATCAAGGAATATCAGCAGAGAAGATAGACATCAAAAACTAACAACGGGCGAACACTAGGGGATGGACCACGGAAAAAACGAAATAATGAAACAACAGACGGAGAAAACCGGTAAAAAGACGATTTGTAGAAAAAAAAAGGGGGGGGATTAAGGGAACAGGGAAGCACAAACAGGCAGAGAAAAGAAAAACTCTTAAAAAATACTCACGAATAAATACTAAAATACAAAACTTATATAGGAGGAAAATAAGGACATAGGGAGAGCGGCGAAATAAAGAAAGCGGAGAAAGAGAAAAAAACCAAAGGAGAGTAGAAGAGGACCACCGGGTGGAAGGGAATCAGGAGAGCGTGTGAAGTTTAGCCGTGTTCCTCCCTCTCCACCGCTACCAACTTCCCTTCTCCTTATCCCTTCTCCCTTTCTTCTCTTTCTCCAACCCGCCCTTTCTTCTTTTTCATCCCTCTTTCTCTTCCTCCCTTTCTCCACCCCCCCCTTATTCCTCCACCCCTCCCCTCCCCCCTCCCGATCCTCTTCCCCTCTTCCTCCCTCCTCTTTCTATCTTCCTTTCTCTTTAGTCTACACCCCACCCCTCTTATCCTCCTTTTCCCCTCTCCTCCCTCCTCCCCATTATCTTATCAACTTGATTATCAATTTAGATTATATACTCACCACCGGTATAGGTCGAAAGACCCGTTGTGATCTATATAGTTTTAAAAATATGTCTATGATCTTTATCGTCTGTGATGAGAAATCCACTTACATTATTTGATAAACAAAATAGATTTGATATAATAGTAACTGGATTATTTGAGTGATGCATTTAATCGAGTTAACTAAATATAAGTCTTAAGTTAAACAAGTTAATTTGTGAAAACATTTTCTGACGAGAAAATACCTTTTTTATAAATTAAAATCCTAAGTCTAAGATCTTAACTATCACCATTAATTATAAGTTATATGAAATTATCTGAGTAGTCATCTTTTTCATTATTGAATCCAGTTCAGTTTACTTTAAGTCTGTTAATGTTTATTTTTATTCGAGCACTATGCAAATCTCTGTGGACGACCTGGTCCTACCCAAAAAGATTGTACTAGATACAAGGGTTATACTTTTACCCGTGTGTTTCCATCTAATAACAGGTAATCTCAGTCTTATAAATTAAAAGCTTCGAACCTTCACATACTTTACTCGGACCGTTTTGTTAATACAAAACCTCGGACCTTTAGGTGATGGGTTACATATAGTAAACAATATCAAAAATTTTTTATGTAAAAATCTCATCCGCTTTACCTTCAATCAAACAACGAGCAAAACTATTTTGTCCCTACGAGTCAAACACATCGAACTAGTAAAAGAATCAAGCATGATCGGCTTACCAATTTGAGATGCAATAATACTAATTCCATCCTTCTAAAATACTTGTATTGGTACATCATGTAACTTAACCCACACCAGAATGCGAGTTAACTCTTCTTGGAAATAAGGACTTTTAATTTCGTCATCATTGTTAATAATAATCAAACTGTTGCGAATCATCCATAGATCACTCTCAAGAACATCCTATAATCCTTTATTAGAATCAAATTTGAAGAAGAAAAATCCTTTAGAGTTCATCATGAACCTAGTTAATCGCACATTTAGCCTAATTATTGCCAACAAAGTACTCCACAACCGAAAATGCAATCCGTTTACCAATAAGATAGCCAATAAAGAGTATTCTCAAAATGGTTATTAATCGTTTGAACAACCTTCAAAGGGATTGAAAGATCAACCCCTCATACACATTATCAAAATCCATGTGACGAAAATTAGCTTTCCTTTTAGAATACTAAACGTCGTACCATGTTTGCTCCTGATGACATCAAATAACGTTACTTTTATAGCATCATTTATTCCAAGTAAATTACCCACTTTTATATAATTATTGCAAGAATTGTTACTTAATAGCTTAAAGTTGTTAATTGTAGTAATTATGGAATACATTGTGAAGACAAGCTAAAAGGCGCACATTTTGGAGCTTAAATGATGATATTTGAAGATTGCTTATTTTTGACTACATACGTCGTATCCAAAAAAGAAGATATGGCATATCAGCGCCTAGACTTCATAAGAAAACACGTTTGTTCAATAACCAATACGGCGTTATCTACTAAATACATACGCCGTATCAAGCTGGTCAAACAATCAAATATTCTGCAATAAATGTGACTGAAGATAGTTATTACTAATTGATTGTGAATGTAGCGCGCACTCCAAGTAATTTACCCCTATACGTCGTATTGACCTTACTCAATACAGCGTATCCACTCATTTTCAGAGACTATAAATAAAAACTCAAAAACGAGTTTTAAGTGTGCTTAATCATATTCTCTTGATACCATAACTCATAAACAGTCAATTTTTGAGGAAACAAAAAAAGTGCAGACAAGGTCATGCATCGAGTCTAATAAAGAAATTTCCATAGAAGACACCGTGTAATTCCTATACTCTTGTAATCGTTTGATTTTTGGTATCGTTCGTTAACTCGGTTAGTTTACCTTGGTTGTTTGATTATATTTGTATTATTATAATGGTTATGGGCTAATACCCTCGGGTATTAGCCATATTAATGAAAATTCAATGTTTGGTTTGTTTAATCTTGATTGCTTAATTATGTTTATCACCTCATACTTGTCTATGTGCTTGAATTTGTGACCTATCATTCAACTGGGTCTAGTGAGACTGACCAAGTGATCTAGATACTGGGATAGCTCTCCATATCGTGTTTTATATATCTGGACCAATAGGATCATAAATAATGTCCTATCTTTTCCTTTAGATTAGTGAGCTTAGTTGGACTAGCAGGTGACCCTTCGACCTAACAAGTACATTCTTAATCAATTGGTAAAGACTCGGACAGTAGACTAACAGAATATAAAATGCCGTCAAGCAGTAAGTGGGTAAAGTCCCGATGGGTTAGGGTTTAAGAAGATCACCATTGATTTCATCTCTAAGATAGATTATAATTAAACTAAAAGGATGCTTTATGCGAATGCATTAATTGTAACAGGATTCAACATGTCTAGGTCTTAGGAAGAAGTGCCGCCTAAGTCTTAAAACTGATATGCCGCCTTGAGATAAGCACTCACTGCACTAAACAAACAAACCACCATTTAATCGGAATTAATATGGCTAATACAGTTTTCTATCATTTGGCTTGACCGCTCTTTTATCTTCTGATTATCTTGCGTAATTATTGTGTATTAAATTGATTTTGTCACCACAAACCTGTGCCAGTCTCTCAGGCTGGAACCCCCTTCTTTTATCATTAGAACTTGTTTACATTGGTTAACAATAATAGTCACTTAAAATTAGGATTAACTAGACTAATTAATTAGAATAAAATACTGATAGAATATAAGGTTAACTTTCTCGCTCTTAGTGTTTGACACCCTACTTACCATAAAGCTCCATCTTGACCGGGTACACTGCCCGTTAAAGTGTTGTTTTAGGATAAGTCGGCTAAATATAAATTTAAAACATGATAATCAATAGATACAACCTACACGATAACACATCAAGTTTTTGGTGCCGTTGTCGGGGAGTGAAAATTGTTTAATCTTTCTTTTATTAGTATTTTTAACCTTTAAACTTAGAATAATTTAATTAGCATAATTTAATTCTGTTTGTATTTAATTAATTGTGTGTTTAATTGTTTGTTTAAATTTCTGCATTATTTAATTGTTTTCAAAGTACTCTGTTCTGGTTGAACCTGATACGGCATATCCACCAGTTGGATACGACGTATCAAACTTTCTACCCAGATACAGCGTATTGATTTCGGTAGTCTAAACAACGTATCTTGTTCTTCCAAATACAACAACGTATTCTGCAAACTCAATATGATGTATTGTCATTCAAAAGATTAATACGGCATTTTCAAATCAATTGAATATGGCGTATCAGTCACCTGAAACGGTAGCAACCTTAATTTTTCATATTCGATTTCCTGATTTCTGTATATATCCCTGATGGCAACTTCCTTTGATCATTTGACGAAAGAAAGGAATTACAATGGCAAAACCTATTCTTGATAAAGCTCGTGCTAAACAAAGTCATGTTGAACCAAAAACCGACAATAATGTAAAATTTAAACTCAGCAAGGAATTATTAACTGAGCTACTTAATAATGCTTACAACGGAAGGGTTAAAGAAGACGTGGTTCTGACAACATTCGCTAATATTCTTGAAAATACATCGATTTGATCAAAACTTAGCCAATATGGATACCTTTTCAACTAGAATGAGGTTTTCCCTCCTCTCGCAGGCTAGGATGCGAGAAGAAATCTGAGGGGATGAACGAGGGAGATGGCAAAATCAACACTTGGAAGAACTAGTGAAGAAATTTTTCGGTAAATTCTATCCCCTATCTTGTCTAGCAATTATGATAGAATGTGCGACAATGATGAAGAAGGCCGTGATTCACTCGAGTTCATAACTTGGATGAATTCAAAGTTCAAAGATCATAAAAAAAGTAGATGAAAATACTAAACACACTATTGCATTCTTAGATAGAATTAGGTAAGAATGAAGGAATAATAGATGACATTGTATCAAGCAACATTGAATGGGAAGAGTCTGACAATGGGAACCCTCCTAACGTTAATGATGACTCATTCCTAGAACCTTATTTGGACGCTCATAACAAAAATACAAATATGAATGATACATAACCCAATGGAATGATATGTAAGGTCAAGAAGTTCAAAGTTATAAAGTATATGTTAGGACCTAACGAAGAGTACATTGCTATAAATAATCACAGATGCAATACATGGAAAAAAAGTAAAGATAGTTTGTCTCACATCTACCAAGAGATTTTTTTGAAAACAAGGAGAAGGGTGGACCATGACAAGAATGAATGAAGAAGAATGAAAATAAAGAGAAGAAAAAGTCTAACTTAAAGACTAGCTGAAAGAAAAGTGCTTCCCGAGAGATAACCCGACTATTTTTCAATTGTTTTTCGTTTGTAATTTTAATTGTTTGTTGAGTCTGTCTCCCCAGACATTCCATACGGCGCATCAAACCCCTATGGATATGCCGTATAGACCTGTCTGGACATTATTAGTCCTTAATTTCTATACTTAAATTTCTGCAACTTTAAAACATTTTTTTATACAGGCTGCAATATAGCGTATCCTTGGATTTGGGATACGGCGTATTGACTCCCTGTACAGCATGTGTGTTTGTTTTTCCGTATTGTTACATTGTAAACCGAGATAGGATTGCACATTTTTATTCTCAAAACTTTTAAGTACAGGACCTTGCTGTAAGAATTGTGAACTTGGTGATGGTTACTTTGGAAAAGACTTGTGTTGAACTCATACGGGCTTACTGACGCCTCTTCCCAACCACTTTTCTTACAAGTAATCAATTTGGAGAATCATCCCAACAAAACATCATCAGGGGTGTTCTCATTCTAAATTCTATTTCCCATTTTCTTTATTGGTTTATTATACAACTAAGGACGTTGTATAATTTCGTGGAGGGATAGAGATATTTGAATGCCTATTGTCCCTTCTTTTTTTACAACTAATATGCTATATGCTTAAAATTATGCCAAATTTAAAATTTTTAGCATACTTTTGTAAAAATTACTAGTTATATGACCTCGTACACAAATAACTCTTAATGACAAATTGTGAGAATTAAGCCTATTCCATTTCCATTCAGTTTTACCAAATTTTCACAAAATTATGAGGTGTGCCAGTGATGTAGTTAGACTTCAGATCTTGTTTGGTTTTTCACTCGGACCTCACAATGATGATTTCTATGACTTAGATGGGAGTAACCTGTTTAACTGGGGGAAAATTTATAACGAATACATTCAACAGCCTATATGTTATGATATTATCTAAACTATATTGGTTAGTTTAACCCCAGTTATAACCCTTTGCTTACTCTCGCTATAAGAGTAAGATACCATAGAAAAACCTGTTGAGCCATTCCTATATTTTTCACACCAAACGTTTATTTCGTTACACCTTTACACCTTAGCCTACCCTGTAAATTAAGCCTATTTAATCAAAGTTGCTAGTTGCTTTTGTGTAATGTTTTGTAGTTCCTGTGTCAAAGTGAAATTTTCTATCTCCGATTAGGTCAGGAAATTGCACAATGCAATAGGAATGTATGTAGCTCGTGTATTTTGCTACTTTTGCAATTATGTATTATGTCCGAAGATGAAGTGTTTAAAGAAAAATTATTCGGATGAATTTGTTGGTGGAAGCGTGAAATTACATCCGAGATTGTTTTTATTGTTACTGTTTGAAAATGAAAAATAGAATCACCGCAGCAAAAAAGAGATGAAATGAATATAATCGGTTCATTGAACTTAAATCAATAAATTACTTGGAGGATCGATTATTCGTTGATGTGTGGTAAAAATCAATGATGTATAGTTTTGTATAAAAGTGGTCGATATCACCAGTTGTCTTGTAAAAGTATGTATAAGTATGGATGATTGGGAAGTTGATCATTATGGGAACTCCAAATTAGGTTGTCTTTGTTATTCAATGATCGAGACGTTTGTATATATTTCTGAGTCTTTATCATGAAACGGTCGGGAAAGTTATTAGCAACTATATACCTTATTTGTTTCAGGCTTAATCTATTTGTTTTGTGAATTTTATTTAACAACAATTTATCCCCTTTCTCTAAACAATTAACCTTTGGTTTTACCTCGAACAAGGATGTTGATTGATTCATGCAAGTCTTTCTGTGTTATGGCCATGTATGCATGTATCAGCTGCCCTTGGTTTTGGTTTTTTTATTTCTTTTGTGAAAGTTAGATGATCCATAACCTATATCTTTTTTGTCGTAACCTTGGTGAACTCCGACATGAGGGTTGTGATCGAATGGCATCATGTCTATTCTGTTTGTTACGGCCATGTATGTGTGATTTAGACTCTGGCTTATTGAAGTGTGGTTACTTTGGTGAAAGATTGTTAGAATGATCAACCCTTACAAGCCTTTAAAATAAACGTAATTTACCTTTTTGAACTTATTACTCCTTAGCTCTAGTGGTGGAGATGTGTATCCTTGCCAAGCGTATGATAGAAAACAAATCACGATTGAGCAATTGAGCGTACCTATTAAATGTTACCACCTAGATTAGTTGAGTGATCTGAGTGTTTTTATTTCCTATATTTCGTGAGGTGCTTGGTTTGCTAATGTATGATTTAAAATGAAAAGATGATTAAAGAATAAAAATCCTTAACTTCGTTAGGATACATGTTCACAATTTTTCTAGAGTTTTGAGGACAAGTAGGAATAAGTGGAGAGATTGTTTGTGAAATCAAATAAGTTACTTTTATAGCATAATTTATTCCAAGGAAATTACCTAATTTTTATAATATATTGCGCTGAATTGTTGTACTTCATGCTTAAAGTTATTAATATGCGTAATTATGGAGTTCATTGTGAAGAAGCTAAAAAGGCGCACATTTTTGGAGCTTAATTGATGAAGATTGAAGATTTGCTCTATTTCGTAACTACATACGCCATATCAACAAAAGAAGATACGACGTATCAGCACCTGGACTTCACAAGATGTCCATTTCAAATTTGCTGGTCATTTGATGTTGGTTTCGGTTTGTATCCTTTTGTGTTTGTTAGAGTAGTTCGTGTCCAAACCCCAAAATTCTATTTGTAGTTTTTTGCAGTGTAAACTAAATGAATGAAAACTTGTATGACCCTTCCATAATCATATGTGTGAAGATCATTTTAGGCTCATCTAGGATATGTTTTACAGATAATATAAATACGCAGCAGAATAATAAAGAACAATATATTATCAAACAAGGTTTTTCATTCATACGTTTCCATCAAGCCCCAATTCTACCTTGATCAATGGTAAAACATGTTATCTAAACTATAACAAGGAATCAAAGATCCTTGAGGCTAAAACAACCAAACCTAGGCGTCTACAATAAGACTTGACACCTAGACACACACACACACTTTTAGTCGACTACATTTTCTGTGCACACTTAAAACAACACGTCTGAACCTCCTTTTATAACATAAGGAGTCCAAGATTTACAAAGGAAGATAAACATTAGACAAATAAATATTTTAAACCTTTAGGAATATCTTCTGTTATCTTTTATCTGAATAAGGAGATCTTCTAGTATCTTCAAAATCTTCCATCTTTTAAAGAATTCCAGCTTTGCATTTAAGTCCTTTTGTGTCATTCTTTTATTCATTTTGTCTCATCAAATCAAGAATCCCAACAATCTTTCCCTATTTGATGATGACAAAACAAACAAAGTCATGTACGAACTTCATCATAAAGCCAAAGCTTCCCCTGAAGTTGAGATGTTTCATTAAGTAACTACATATAATAATCCAATAGGGGACATAAGTTGCAACAAAGGATCTATAAGTTGCAATAAAGGATCTATAAGTTCCTTTTTACCATGCCACACAAAACTTCCCCTTAAGTAGATTTCCTTTGTACCATGCCACACAAAGGATCTATAAGTTACAACCTGTTAATATTTCTTCCCCTTTTTGTCATAATCCAATAGGGGACATATGAATATAAACAACTTTGATCTTGACCACTACAAACCAATATCACACTTTTAGTCCAAGCCTTCTAATTCCTCAAATTACCCACCATTAAGCACAATAAGAAAAATAAACTTGAGTAGTAGAAACTTACACTAGCAGTAGTAATAATGACTAGCAGTAGTAAAAACCTTCACCTCATGTAGCATATAAATGGTTAAACATTTTAACATTAAGCTTCCCTTGAAACCCATATGTTAACCCTTTCTTGAATCTTTAAATTCTGTAGGCTCTATGTAATAATTACTGATGAAGAAAAGTAAGTATAACGAACTTGATGCTGAAGTAGAATAACCCAAACTTGTGTCTTATGTCTTGAACTATCCACGTGACGTCAAACTTATAAATAAATCTGTGAAATATAAGTAGATCGCAACCTCTTGACAAAATCCTCATCTTCTATGAGACACTGAGTACTAAATGATAGCAAATGTCAGCATTGAGCACCATAAGAAAAATCACACACCTTTTCTAGATTTTGACAAGTCTTCGTCACATCGTTTCTAAGCACGAACAAGTTATCTCCAAATGTTGTAAGCCATTTGAGATATGATAAGAACACACATCCAAATAATTCCACTTCACCTTCAAATAGGTGATAAATAACCATCTTCGCAATTATTTAAACCAATAAAGCACGAGCCATTAAACTTGTTGAGAACATCTAAACCAAATCAATCTGTTAGCTTCCCCTTAAATGAAGCATCTTGTTCAATCCAAGATCCAAACCCATATGTGTGTCACCTGATATTCATATCCAGCCGAGAACCAAAAACCTTTACTGGCCGATATCGATCATAACTAACAGTACTAAAAATACATCAAGCAGTATTAATTTCAATGTAGCAGTACTAACCTTCTTTTGCTCCCAAACAATATTAACTAATAATCACCAAGTAGTATAAACAATTTTGACAGCAGTATTAACACTTGCGATTACTACTGTTCTTCAATTGTGAGCAGCATTAAGTATATATACCTGGTAGTACTTATCTCGATAGTAGTAACTCATGACAGTATTAATCAAATCGCATCCCATAAGCTATCCAAAAACCCAAACAAATTACCAAATCTATATCCAATAATTGAATTATACCGAACTACAATCGGCTGATACAAATCAAATCCCAAAATTCTCATACTAGCCTAATTCCAATCCAAACCACTCGACCCATTTTAATTCATAAGCTGGCAGCCTAGTAATTTCATTTTAATCTGGCTCAATGTGTTAGTCATACACGGTCTGCCACAATCACTATACCCAGCCCATAAACAAATAGATAACTAGGGTATGTTCACCCATTGTTACCTTGACAACCTGCTGTATTGAATCCAAGTGTATTCGTCCCTAAAAATTTTAAAGGAAGCAATATATAATTTTTTTAACAATTAGCAACACTTTTTCTGTCATAAAGCTGTCACTAATCTGTCGCTAATGTCATTCTCCTTCCTCCCATGTTTTTAGCAATACTTTATCTGTTACTAAACTGTCCTCCCATGGTATTCAGTGACGCTTTACCTGTCGCTAAACCGTCGCTAATGTGTCACTAATCTGGTTCTCCTTCCTCCTATTATGTTTGTGACGCTTTAACTGTCACTGAACTGTTGCTAATCTGTCACAAATTCAATTACTCCTTCCTCCTATGGCATTTTGTAACACTTATTCTGTCACAATGCTGTTACTATTGTGTCACTAATTCTTTGTACACTCATGACAATATTAACTTCAAATCTAAAGCAAAGCAAGCAGTATTAAATAATGAAAGCAGTATTAACATTAATCAAGCAGTAGAAACACCTTAGCATTCGACCTCAACAGCACGTTCCTTTTTGTATCATATTCCATTAGAGAATGAACCCATGCTACAGATCGATACCATCAGATCCAATAACAACCTACTGCTTCTTATAAAAATGTTTTCCAAAGGACCCATGAAACCTTTTCTTGTCGACTTACTGCTTCATTGTAAATGTTCAAGAAACCCTTAAATAATAACAATGATTTACAATCATATTGCATATCCATAACAGGTAAAGAGGATGATTATAAACACTGTTATAGCAATTTATCTTCAAAACCCCAGAAAACTTTTATCACAAAACAATTTCTTGAAATTTAAGGATTTAGGGTTTCTTCAAAAACCTTGTAGATCCTAGATCAAGAGCCTACTGGCTCTGATACCAATTGTGAAGATCGTTTTAGGATCATCTAGGATATGTTTTATAGATAATATAAATACGCAGCGGAATAATAAAGAACAGTATATAATCAAACAAGGTTTTTCATTCATACGTTTCCATCAAGTCCCAATTCTACCTTGATTAATGATAGAACATGTTATCTAAACTATAACAAGGAATCAAAGATCCTTGAGGCTAAAACAACCAAACCTAGGCGTCTACAATAAGACTTGACACCTAGACATACACACACACTTTTAGTCGACTACATTTTCTATGCACACTTAAAACAACACGTCTGAACCTCCTTTTATAACATAAGGAGTCCAAGACTTACAAAGGAAGATAAACATTAGACAAATAAATCTTTTAAACATTTAGAAATATCTTTTGTTATCTTTTATCTGAATAAGGAGATCTTCTAGTATCTTCAAAATCTTCCATCTTTTGAAGAATTCTAGCTTTGCATTGAAGTCCTTTTGTTTCATTCTTTTATTCATTTTGTCTCATCAAATTAAGAATCCCAACAATATGTAGACTATTTTGCTCTATTACTACTTTGTTTAGTTCTTATTATTGAATTTGATTTTCATGGAACACGATTCAATTAATGATTTGCATTTCAGTTAGCCAAGGTTCAATGTCCACAAGGAACACATTTCTGGCTCTATGATGATGGGTCATACAAGGAAGAGGGTTAAAATAATATTAAAGGAAACATTTGGGGAAAGGTTCTTAATTAGACTCTGGTTAATACATAATCTTTCCACAACTGAATTTTTGTATGTGGTAATTTTCTGGGACTTAACTGGTTCTAACTATGTCTTATTGCTAGGTAGGCGTCTACTCGTTTTCTTAGTTTATTGTTCTGATTGCATGTTCCACATGAACATGCTCATTCTTATGGGTCAAACAATGACGCAATTACACTTTTAAGTAGCTTCATGGCTCTAAGTTCAGAGCACTTGGGACTTCAAAAGCTTATGCTTTTTGGGTTGGA
The DNA here is from genome assembly GCA_026074375.1 of Tanacetum coccineum. Lineage (NCBI taxonomy): Eukaryota > Viridiplantae > Streptophyta > Magnoliopsida > Asterales > Asteraceae > Tanacetum > Tanacetum coccineum. The sequence goes on along the minus strand of BQNB010075150.1, from coordinate 9,937 downwards.
AGGATCAGGGACAAGCACTATCTTTAAGCAGGTATATATGTCTTTTGATTTTCTTTGTTACAGCTTTAGTAGACTTGGCAAAGTGGGTGCTTGTGTTAAACCCTTTAACGGGTGAGTTATGTACACTAGCTGACTTGGCTCAAGACACTTTTGTCCATTTTGTCATAAAAATTGATATGTATGATTATATAAATTAGTTCCTTTGAGAGTCTTAATCTTATTTTATGAATAAAAAATGGAGGTTTTATAATTTTATGGCTTGAAATTTTACTTTGGGGGACTGTAGGATATTTTGCTCTTTCCCCATGAGTTTTTGTAAAAAAAATTCCCATTAAAATTATGACTTGAAATGTCAGAACTATAATTAGATAATCCCTTCATGAAAGCTAAAGCTAGGTATGTGACGCACATGTGTATTTCCAGTTGTTTAGAGCTTGGGCTAGGTAGGTAATATTACATAGTCAGTTTCGTACAACCATGTTTTTTCCCGCATGCCAGATGTTTATTATTAAATCAAAGAAATTGAAGTTATTTTTTATTACATAACACTTGTCGTGAGGTTTTTATATGGAGTACAATTTCAATGCTAAGGTGTTTTGTTAGCAATCTAATAGCTTAGGATACAAAGTAACACTGTATAAAATATCTTCAGTGTTGTTGAGTGGCGTTAGAGCGATTTGAAGAGGAGTCCTTGATGGAAGTTAAACCATCTTATATGGGCAATAAAGAGTCTGTTCAAGGTGTAACTAGAAACCCACAACATCTAAATTTCTTTTTCATTTCTTTATATGTGACTCACAACTGAGTGAAATATCTTTTTTTATCGTGGAACAGGAAAGCTCATCCTATATTTGTATATATTTCTACAAGTGAATATATTATTGATGCAACTTACCTTTGCTTTGTGTGCACATATGGGGTATGCGAGAAGGTTCTTTTGATACGAGAAGCGACTGCCTTACAAGTTTATCATGGGCTCATGTTCATTCAAAGTGTTCTGAAGATGTACAACTTAGGAAACTATGTTTGAAGGTGAACACAAGAATTTTTAACGTATATTTATCGATGTTTGTTCTTTCATGTTAGCACTTCCGTTGGGGTGGGTTTCACTCGTTATTCTAAGGTACATTTGATTGCAAGAATATTGATGCAATCACACTGTATGTTGATGTTGAAGCTGCTTTAGTGGAACCGAGTTGGTGGATTGGATGTTAGATTTGTGAAGCGTTTCTTAAAAAGCCAATTGGAACAACAGAAGCTTTCACGGTTGCAAGAGATTAGAGATACACAGAATTCTGTAGTACCAAACCAAGTTTTTTATGTATTAACTGGTATTTTTGTTGCTAGATTTTAGATATCATCATTTTTTAGACTTTTTTGTTATTTCACATGTAATGATATTGTAAATATATGGGAAATTATTAGTTTCTTTTTATTATATTGTGTTTATCTTTTATTGTTGTAGTGACAAAGCAGCTTTGTGTTTGTTGACTAAATATACAATAGGCCGCCACACAAACTTAAAATTCATGTGGCCATTGGATGATCAATAGTCACACAAAATACACATTTCTTCACTTTAAACAGCATATGGTCACACTTATTAACACTTTTGGCCACTTTATGCTTAATTGTATGTGACTAAATACCCAAAACAAACATGCTTTGTGTGACTAAATATTACAAAAGGCCACACAAACATAAAATTCATGTGGCCATTGGATGATCAATAGTCACACAAAATACACATTTCTTCACTTTAAACAGCATATGGTCACACTTATTAACACTTTTGGCCACTTTATGCTTAATTGTATGTGACTAAATACCCAAAACAAACATGCTTTGTGTGACTATATATTACAAAAGGCCACACAAACATAACATTCATGTGGCCATTGGATGAACAATAGTCACACAAAATACACTTTTACTTCACTTTAAACACCATATGGTCACACTTATTAACACTTTTGGCCACTTTATGCTTAATTGTATGTGACTAAATACCCAAAACAAACATGCTTTGTGTGACTAAATATTACAAAAGGCCACACAAACATAAACTTCATGTGGCCATTGGATGATCAATAGTCACACAAAATACACATTTCTTCACTTTAAACAGCATATGGTCACACTTATTAACACTTTTGGCCACTTTATGCTTAATTGTATGTGACTAAATACCAAAAACAAACATGCTTTGTGTGACTATATATTACAAAAGGCCACACAAACATAACATTCATGTGGCCATTAGATGAACAATAGTCACACAAAATACACTTTTACTTCACTTTAAACACCATATGGTCACACTTATTAACACTTTTGGCCACTTTATACTTAATTTTATGTGACTAAATATACAAAAAAAATGCTTTGTGTGCTTGTACAGTGTTTACGGTCACACTTATTAACACTTTTGGTCATTGTTTTTTAATGGATACGGATACTAACTCAAAAATGTGACCATAAACACCCTACGACCGCGTGACCTTTTATCACACACATTCGAAAACACATGTGTGACTATATGTATATCGTTACACTTTTTTGGTGTAGCTAAATCCACTTTTTGTACTAGTGTTATGGAGACATAATCATCCATACCATGTTTAAAAAAAAGCTCAATTGCGTACTATGACTGACTAATGAATATGGCATGAGGTGATTGATGAACTTGAAGGCCTAGAAAGAACTTAAGTTCACCCATCATAGACATCTCAAAGTTATTTTTCATGAGATCTTTCTTTTCACCCTTTATCCATACATTTCTTTTTCATTCTTTAACCCCTTCAATGCTTACCAAGACGTCATCACTAACACTTTGTTGTTATTGTTCCAGTGTTAGCTCAACCTTAGTCAGTATTATTCCCTTATTCTCATTCATCTCCAATCATACCTATGGATTTCTAATCTAACTATGGAATGTCCATGGGTAGATCCTTTCGGTTCTGGTTAGATCATAGGACTTATACCTAACCTTAACCACCTAATAATTTCATCGACGTCGTGAGTTAATTGGTTATGTGGTATAGTGATAAAAACCATAAAACCATTGAAAATCAATCAAAGTGTTAGATAGAAATCCAGACATTTTTAACACTTTGAGAGTTTTACTTTCCGAAATACTCCCCCTACACATGTACATCGAAATTCAAAATTGGTTTGCACATGTGGGTAGAAGTAGTGCACTTAGAGTCTTAAAGATCACATTCTTCTAGATCACATTTTAATCACATTTTCTCTCCTTATTTAAAATATTAAATATGTTAGTATTTGAAATACCAATTGATTAAAATTTTGAGACATGAAAAGTTTCATGAGAAGAAAAATGTTACCATAAGATTGCATGAATTAGTGAACATTTTTCTGATTGCTCCCCTTCAACAATATATGTGAGGTACCAAAGATTTTTAAAACTTAACATTACAAGGAAAAATGATATGACACCTGATGTGCTGTCATGTAGGTTATTTATCGATTACCAAGTTTTAAATTTAATGATTTAGCCGCTTATTCCTAATACAAAGGAAACAATTTAACATCATGTACCCAGTTTAAGATGGATTTTTGATGTAAGTAAGTGTCGAACACTAAAGAATAGTAGAAAGTTAACCATTAAATTATTAATCACTCGTATGATTTCTAATTAATTAGTCTAGTTAATTCTATATTTCTAATTAATGCTAAACCTGGTTCTATTGATAAATGGTGGGGGGGGGGTGTTTCAGCTTGAGAGACTGGCACAGGTTTGGTGGTGACTTAAATCAATTAAATACACAATAATAATGCAAGAAGATAATCAGAAGATAAAAGAGCGGTCAAGCCAAATGACATAAAACTGTATTAGCCATATTAAATCTGATTAAATGTTGGTTTGTTTATTTAGTGCAATGAGTGCTTATCTCGAGGTGGCATATCATTCTTAAGACTTAGGCGGGACTTCTTCCTAAGACCTAGACACGTTGAATCATGTTACAATTAACACATCCGCAAAAAGCATCCTTTAGTTTAATTATAATCTATCTTAGAGATTAAAGCAATGGTGATCTTGTTAAACCCTAGCCCATCGGGACTTTACCCACTTATTGCTTGACAGCATGTTATATATTAGTAGTCCACTGTTCAAGTCTTTACCAATTGATTAAGAATTTACTCGTTGGGTCGAAGGGTCACCTGCCAGTCCAACTAAGATCACTAATCTAAAGGCAAAGATAGGACATTATTTGTGATCCTATTGGTCCAAATATATAAAACACGATATGAAAAGCTATCCTAGTATCTAGATTACTTGGTCAGTCTCACTAGACCCAGTTGATTGATATATCGCATATTCAAGCACATAGACAAGTATGAGGTGATAAACATAATTAAATAATCAACGATAAATTAAGCAAATGAGATTAAACAAACCAAACATTGAATCTTCATTAAATGTCTAATTCCCGAGGGTATTAGCCCAAAACCATTGTAATAATACAAGTACAATCAAACAACAAAGGTAAACTAACCGATTTAACGAACGATACCTAAAATCAAATGGTTATAAGAGTATAGGAATTACACGGCGTCTTCTATGGAATTAGTTTTGATGCTTGACCTTGGCTACTCTTCGTCTCTTTAGAAAATCGACTTTTATGTTTATGGTATAGAGAATATGATTAAACACACCGAAAACTCATTTTTTTAGTCTTCTATTTTTAGTCTCTGAAAATGAGTGGATACGCCGTATTGAGTAAGGTCAATACGGCGTATTGGGGTGAATTCCTTAGAGTGCGCGCTACATTCACAATCAATCAATAATAATTGTTATCAATCACATTTATGGCAGGATCTTTAATTGTTTGACCAGCTGGATATGGTGTATGTAGTCAGAAGGATACGCCGTATTGGGTATTGAACAAACACGTTTTCTTATGAAGTCCAAGCACTGATACACCATATCTTTCCTTCAGGATACGGCGTATGTAATCAAAATAAGTAATCTTCAAATATCATCATTTAAGCTCCAAAATGTGCGCCTTTTAGCTTATCTTCACAATGTGCTCCATAATTACTACAAATAACAAATATAAGCAATTAAGTATCAATTCTTGCAATAATTATATAAAAGTGGGTGATTTATTTGGGATAAATGATGGTATAAATGTAACGTTATTTGATGTCATCAAATATCCCCCCACTTGAATCCTATTTGTCCTCAAGTAGACTCTAGAGATTTATTGAAAATGTATCCTAACCGAAGTTAAGGATTTTTCCGTTAAGCATTTCTTTCGTTTAATCACCTGTACAAAACCAAGCACCTCACGAAATATGGGAAATGAAAACACTCAGATCACTCAACTAATCTAGGGTGTAACATTTAATGGGTACGCTCAATTGCTCGGTCATGATTAGTTTTCTATCATATGCTTGGCAAGGATACATCTCTCCACCACTAGAGCTAAGGAGTAACAAGTCAAAAAGTAAATTGGGTTAATAGGCTTAATGGGTTGATCATTCTAACAGTCTTTCACCAAAAGTATCACACCAACAAGGCAGCTGAATCATACATACATGGCCGTAACGACGGAATAGACATGCATGTCTCGATCACATCCTTGTTCGAGTAAAACCTAAGGTTAATTGCTAGGAAAGGGATGTAAATTGTTGTTAAATAAAATTCACAAAACAAATAGATTAAGCTTGAACAAATAAGGTATATAGTTGCTAGTGACTTTCCAGGCCGTTCCATAATAATGACTTAGAAATATATACAAACGTCTAGATCACAGAAATAACAAAGACAACCTAAGTTAGCATTCTCATAACGGTCAACTTCCCAATCATCCCAACTTATACATACTTTTACAAAATGAGTGGTGATATCGACCACTTTTATACAAAACTATACATCATTGATTTTTACCACATATCAACGAATAATCGATCCTTCCAAGTAATTTATCAGTTTAAGATCAACGAACCGACTATCAATCTTTCCTTCTCTTTTTTTGATGCGATTTTCTATTTTTCCTTTTTTTTAACATAACAATACGAATCTCGGTGTAATTTCACCGTCTTCACCATCATAATTCATTCGGATAATTTTTCTTTAAACACTTCATCTTCGGATATAGAAAATAATTGCGAAAGTAGCAAAATACACAAGCTACATACTTTTATATTCCCATTGCATTGTGCAATTTCCCGACCTAACCAAAGATAGAAAATTTCACTTTGCCACAGGAAATACAAACTTTACACAAAAGCAACTAGCAATTTTGATTAATAGGCTTAATCTACAGGGTTGGCTAAGGTGTAAAGGTGTAACGAAATAAACATTTTGGTGTGAAAAAGACAGGAATGGCTCAACAGGTTTTTCTAAGAGATCTTACTCTTATAGTGAGAGTAAGCAAATGGTTACACGGGGGTTAACTAACCAGTGTAGTTAGTTAACATTACAACATATAGGCTTTTTGTTGTAATCCTATAAATTTACCAGTTAAACATGTTACTCCATCTAAGTCCATGGTACTCGTCATTGTGGTCTCGAGTGATATACCAAGCCAAGTTCTAAAGTCCACTACATCACCGGCACACTCATAATTTTTGTGAAATTTTTGGTAAACGTTTGGAAACAGAACAGGCTTAATTCTCACAATTTGTCATTATGGGTTATAGTACGCGAGGTCATGTAACTTGTAATTATTACAAAAGATGCTAATTTTTTTTAATTTGGCATAATTTAAGCATATTGCATATTATTTGTAAAAGAAGGACAAGTAGGCATTCTAATTCTTCATCCCCCACTTAAGTTATACAACGTCCTTGTTGTATAGACAAAACAATTAAAGAAAATGGGAAATAGAATTAGAACGAGGAACTCCCCTGATATTTTGCTCGGGATGATTCTCCAATTTGAGTTCTTGAGCAAAAGTGTGTTGAAGAGGCGTCAAAATGCCCGTATGAGTTCAACACACATTTTTTTCAGAGTATACCATCACCGATTTGTCGATTTCTTTAAAGCAAGATCTTGCATAAAAGTTAGAATACAAAACGTGCAATTTCTATCTCGGTTTTACAATGGTTACAATGCAGAAAAATAAACACATATACTGTACAAGTAGTCAATACGTCGTATCTCAAACCCAAGGATACGTCGTATTGCATCCTGTAAAAACAAATGTTTTAAAGTTTGCAGGAATTTAAATGCAGAAATTAAAGACTGATAACATCCAGACATGTCCATATGCGGTATCCATAGAGATTCGATACGCTGGATGAAATGTCTGGGAAGATAGACTCAGCAAATAATTTAAAATAAACGACAAACAATTAAAAACAGACGGGTTGTCTCCCGGTAAGCACTTTTCTTTCAGCCAGTCTTTAAGTTAGAATTTTTCTCAGCTTCATCCATCCATTAGTGTGCTTTTTCCTTCCGTACAATGGTTTTAGTATTGTGAGTCTGTAATCAATCAATGAGCTATGTTGTTAAACTGACCTGTCAAATATAGTCTCAAGTCTCTGCTCGTAGTTATGTATGATATCCTCATTAGACCCCTCAACTTGGTACCTGAGCCACGGGTGTCTCTGATCCCTAGGTGGTAAAGGTGCCATGTCTGCAAATAAAACGGGATCAGTACATAGATTACTAATTTTAACCAGGCTGGCTGATTGCTCGAGGTTATGGGCCGCCTTTTTTATTGGGCCCAGGACACTAATTGGGCCCAAATACCAAGCCTAACCTTTTTGGGCCAAGCACACCCAGTTGGTCCCAATAATAACCCAAGCCCAGACCCTGGCACCAAAAACAATCTTTTTATAAAACCTCGTGGGATGAAATTGTCATTTTGAAAAATGTTTTATAAGGAAATCAGTGTTTTAATAAAAGAGAAGATCTGAACTTTGCAAATTACAAAAATGTTTTCTCTTTATAAAAGGCAGGGACCAATTCTGCCATTGTTTCTTTCTTTCTTTAATTCTTTTGTATTCAATAAACACAAGGGACTGCTTTTGCAATTTCCGTACTTGTTTATAAACTAAAAAGAAATGATAACAAAAGTAGTGGCAAGTGACTAGAAGTGGGGGTCTCTTTTTGGGCTGTGAAACTTTTAAAATACCGCTAGCCAATTACAGCTTCTTTCTACCCCAATTCCGCCAACTCATTGATCCCCCCACGACATACATGTACGCACTCCATTCTTTCCTACCACTCACTAGTTTCACAAGGTTTTAAACCCTTCCACCACGCCACTACCACCCTAAAAGTGCCACATATTCGGCAATCCCCAACTCCGAGCAATATCATTGGCGTGGTCTTGAGCTTTAAAGAAGCACAATTCCCATCTGAGGGCTAGGATTTGTTGCTGAGGCTTCACTCACACAAGAAACACAAAGGTTCAAGAAAAGAGGACCTTGGACTTCTATATAAACAAGAAAACACAAGCCGAAACACACCTTAGTTTTTACTTTAGCTTCTCTACACACTAGTTTTTCTTAGCTTAATTTTATAAAATTTTTTATCAACTTGTAATTTAAGCTTCCAGCTTGCTTTTAAGTGTAATGTTACTATTTTAAAAGTTTAATTCAAGTTTTGAAGTTAATGTTAAATTTCTTGTGATTTTCAATATTATTCATCTTTTTAATTCTTTGTTAATCCTGAAAAAATTTAGTTTACTTGTTACCCTGCTGTCATTAATCTAAATCTTTATTAATAGTTTTGAGTAAAACTAAGTAAAACTTCATTTTTACTTATTTAAGGGGGTGTTTGGGAAAACCTGAAAATGGGTCAGTTTTGGGTGTGGTATGGGTCACAAGTACTCAGCCACTTTTGGCTGAGTGTGTAGGTTTAATTAAGCCACTAAAATCACCACCTTTAGTTTGGAAATAAGTTTTTAAGTGCCCTCTTGGTTTCTGTCAAAATCTGAAAAAGCCACCTTGAGCTTAAGTGCTCAAGCTGCATAAGCAGCTTAAGCACATTATTTTTGTGCTCTTTGCTGTTGTTTCTACCCCTAAACCCAACCCCTTGTTCTGTCTTTTAACTTGATCAAGTATAAGTCAAAGTGTGGATTTGACATTTTTTTTTAGAACCCTCAACTTTAAGTCCTAATATCAGCTTGTTTAAGCTCACCTTTATAAACCAAGTTTTGGAAACTAGCTTATTGGTGTCCCTTTTCAATCTGTTTGGGATTGCTTTTGGGTAAAATTCATTTTTGAGCTTATTTGCATAAGCCCAAAAAGCCTTTCAGCCACTGTCTTGCCTTACCCTGGTGCAAAACAGCAACTTCAACCCTCTTTTTCTCTTATTTAAGCTTAGGTGCCCTAGGTTTTTATAGCTTTTACTATTAGCTTATTAGGTATCCTTTAAGCTCCCAAAGTTTTATAGCTTACTTTTCTTTGCATGTTAGCTTAATTCTGCTTCAAAATAGGTGTTTTTCTGTTTTTTCTTAAAATTTGTTAATTTAGCTTATTGTTGTTTCAGCTTATTCTAGGGCTTATTCCACTCACATTTAGATAAAATAAGTAGTTTTAGTTTAGTCTAAATAGGTGCATCACTTTTCAGCTTATTTTGAGCTTTATAGCTTAAAGAATAAGCCAATAAGCTTTTCAAGCTTATAAGTTTCTGTCAGCCCAAAAGCTCACATTTTTAGCTTATTTAGTCCCCTACAGCTTATACTCCTTTTATGAAAAATGTTCTCCTAAGCCCCCTTAATAAGTTTGCTTTTATAAGTTTTCAAAAATAAGCACTTTGGACTTGTCTTGCAATCGGGGTCCACCTCAGGGACCATTTGTGTAATTTCTTCTTTCATAGTTATAATTGTTAGTCCCTGTGGTTAGTTAGCCTGTTTCCCCATTAGTCCTTGTGTCCTTTCACTGTTAGTCCTTTTGTTTTAACAGCAGTTAACTTTAGTTAGTTTATTTAATTTAATTAATTAAATTAGGTTTA
>BQNB010075149.1:5853-31563 GCA_026074375.1 Tanacetum coccineum | reverse complement strand
TTACAAATACTATTGCAAACGCTTGTGCATTTAAGTCGTTTTCTTACAACATATCACTAAGGTAAAATTATTAATAGGTCGTGGCCGGGTACCATTGCGCTTTAGTTAGTGATCATCTATTTTCAGCAACTATCATCTTTATTTGAGGTGAGTTCTCGTAGCCCCATTTTTAAACTATTTTTCGTTGTGGAAAAATGATACTCAAGTCTATTTCAAACTATCTTCACATATGTGCAAATTAATTACTACGTTTTTGGACAATGCTATGTGCCTATGATTGCTTATGTGAATGCCCTGAGATCTATGTATGCAGATTCTATTCGAACATCTATTCATGCTAGTTCATTTGGAACTTTTGCATAAGACTAATACAGCCGACTGTATAGCTCCAGCTGGTAGGCGATAGGTTTGAAGGACTATAAGCGCTTGGAAAATTATTGATTGGTAGGCGATAGCTCCAACTGGGTTTACTTCTAAACCTATGAGCTCACCAACTTTATGTTTACCTTTTTGAGTATCATTTTCAGGTGTGATCAACACTTATTAATTGAAGGTATTGATAAATCAAAGACCTCCACCCCTAGAATGATTTCTAAAGACAAAAAGGGGTTCCTATTATTTGAGATTGTATTTTCTGAAACATTGTAAATCTAAATTTCTTGTAAATCATGTATGGTAGAATCTTGTATCTTGCATGATGTCTCTGAAATGTCGCACCCCGTGTTTCCGCTTTATGTGTTGTTGTGTGGGGTATATTTTTATGATTCAAGTTTTAAATTTATATTTTGCGGACTTAACCAAAAACAACACTTTAATGGGAAGTATACCCGGTCGGTGATAGATTCGTGGTAAGTAGGGTGTCGAACACTTGTAGCGAAGTTAAATCTCTCAATTTATTAATATTTTAGTTTGCTATTATAAGTTAATTCTAATCTAAGTCAAACCTATGCTAATCCTATGTTAGTTCTAATCCTAATTCTAACAGATAAAAGAGGGGTTTCAGCCTGAGAGACTAGCACGAGTTTGGTGGTGACTACAATCAGTTCAAGACACTTTAACCCACACAAGGAAATTAACAAAAGATAAAAGAGCGGTCAAGCCTTATGATAGAAAACTATATTAGCCATAATTAATCCGATTAGAAGTTCGTCTGTTTATTCAGTGCAATTATTACTTATCTCGAGGTGGCATATCATTCTTAGACTTAGGTGGGACTTCATCCTAAGACCTAGACACATTAATTCTGTCACAATTAAAGCTTCCATATAAAGAATCCTTATTTGCTGATTATAATTCATCTTAGGGATTAAAGCAATGGTGATCTTGTTAAACCCTATCTCATAGAGACTTTACTCACTTACTGCTTAACGGAGATTTATACACTTTACCCACTTACTGCTTAATGGTAATTTTATAATTAGTAGTCTACTTGTCCAACTATCAATGGGAATCAGAATATTATTTGGTTGAATTATCTAGCTTCTCTACTTCTCAAACATGTTTATAAAACCAAAGCAATTTCCGTTAACTAGTTAAAGGGCCGAAGCGTATCCTAGCACGAATTTAGCAGGACAATATTTGTGATCCTATTATTCTAGATGTATAAATTACTATATGGAGAGCTATCCCGACATCTAGATTACTTGGTCCGTATCACTAGATCCAGTTGAATGATAGGTCGCATATTAAAGCACATAAACAAGTATAAATTGATAAACATAAATAAGCATACGACGATAAATTAAGCAATCGAGATATAAAAAAACCAAACATTCAGATCTTCATAATAATGGCTAATACCCGAAGGTATTAGCCTTCAAACATCATAATTAATACAAGAAAAATGGCTTAGCCAAGGTAAACTAACCGAGTTAACGAATGATACCAAAAACTGAATGATTACAAAGTATAAGAAATTACACGTTGTCTCCTATGGATTGGAATGCGTTGCGAGACCTCTTCTGCTTTTTTTCTCCTCTGAAAATCAACTTTTGTGGTTTAGGTATCGAGAATATGATTTAGCACACTTAAAACTCATTTTTGACTTTTGTATTTATAGGGTCTGGAGTCGGTGTCGATACGGCGTATCCAATGTGTTGGATACGGCGTATCCAATGTGTTGGATACGGCGTATTGGGTGTTTCTTAGAGTAGGGACCACATTTGATATCTTCCATGATATTCACCTACTATATCTCTAATACGGCGTATTGGTCTTCTGGATACGGCGTATTGATCATGGATCCTTCATGGTCTTTGGTGAGTGCAGGCATAGATAAGCCGTATCTTCCTTGATAGATACGACATATTGGTTTTCAGAACATTAATCTACAAAATGTCTTCGTTTAAGCTCCAAAATGCGCGCCTTTTGTTAATATTCACCAAGTACTCCATAATTAATGTAATTCTCAAATACAAACGATTAAGTAACAATTCTTTGCAATAATTATACAAAATGGGTTAATTACATGGGATAAATGATGCTATAAAATAAACGTTATTTGATGTCATCAAATATCCCCCCACTTGAATCCTACTTGTCCTCAAGTAGCCTTTAGAAGCTTATAAAAATGTATCCTTAAGGATATTTTTCGTTAAAGCATTTATTTGATCAATTACAAGTACACAACCAAACACCTCATGAAATAGGAAGATGAAAACACTCAAATCACTCAACTAATCTATGTGGTAACATGTAGCTAATTTGCTTAATTGCTCGGTCATGACGAGTATTCTATCATAAGCTTAGCAAGGATACACATCTCCACCGCTAAAGCTAAGGAGTAACAAGTTTATAAAGGTAAATATAGGTTTATATGATAAGGCTTAGGGTTGATCATTCTTTAATCTTTCACCAGAAGTACCACTCCAACAAGGCAGATGAAGCACACATACATGGCCGTAATGACAGAATAGACATGTGTGTTCGATCACATCCTCATTCGAATTTAACCAACGGTTAGGATGAAGAATGATATAGGGTAGGGACCTTCTAAGTTAGGATGGAAGAATGATATAGGGTAAGGACCTTTAACTTTCACCAAAAGTCTCGTAAACAACGAGGCAGCTGAGATTTCTACATGGCAATAACGACGGAAATAGACATGCCGTCGTACACATCCTTCATTCGCCTAAACCAGCGGTCTAGTTCATTAGGAAAGAGAAGTAATTGTTGTTAATAAAATATAGGAAAAAAAAATAGATTAAGTCTAAAATACAAAGTTGCTATACAATTTTTTCTCTTACGGTTACTATGTTAAAGACACGAATATTTACAAGTCTTGATCATTGATCAAAACAACAATCCTTAAGTTGGCGTTCTCGTAACGGTCAACTTCCTAATCATCCCATACTTTACAAGGCAAGTGGCGATATCTACCATTTTATACAATACTCTACACCGTTGATTTGTATCAACGAATAATTGATTCTTCATATAATTACTTCGGTAGTTGCGAAACGATTATCTTTAAACTTTCCTTTTCTTTTTTTTGCGATTTTTCTAATTTTTTCGATTTTTTTCATCTAACTATATACGAAACTCGGTGTAATTTCACTATCTTCACGATCATAATAATTCCGGATAATTCCTTCAGTAATTCGTCATTCTTCGGACGTACCATTAATTGCGATGCTAGTAATAATACTGAGTTTGGACTATAATATACATTCCATTTTGCGATGTGACAAATTTCTTCCAACATAACCGTACAAAGATGAAAATTTTGACACAAGACTTCGGAAATACAACTTTACATTTAGCAACAACTGTAAAATAAACTTAATCTAACATGGTAGGCTAAGGTGTAAAGGTGTAACGAAACAAACAATTGGTGTATTTCCTAAAGGATTGGCTCTACGGGTTATTCTAGGGGTATTTTACTCTTAAAGTGAGAGTAAACAAAGGGTTTATACGGGGGTTAACTAACCAGTGTAGTTAGTTAATAAGCAAGATGTAAAGGTATTTTGGGTGTAATCCTAAAATTTACCAATTTAAACAAGTTACTCCATCTAAATCCATAGTACTCATCATTGTGGTCTCGAGTAATATAACAAGCCAAGTTCTAAAGTCTACTACATCATCGACACACTCATATTTTGTAGAATTTAGGTAAACATTTAGAAACGGATAGGTTAAATTCTCATAATATCTAATAAGGGTTATTGTGTGCGGGTTACATATCAAGTAATTTCACAAAAGTATGCTTGAAAATATTTTAAATTTGAGCATATTAGTGTGAAAAATTAGGACAAGTATCATTCTAATTCCATCCCCCCATTTGAATTATACAACGTCCTCGTTGTATATATAAAACATTAAATACGGGAATTAAAAAAATTAGAATGAGAAACTCCCCTGATATTTGCTCGATAGATTCTCCATGTAGATTTTATTGAGCAAGAATTCGTGTTGAACAACTGTCTTGAGGTTTCAAGACTCCAACACTTCAAGATCTCCAGATTTGTAAATTCTCCACCAATATTCTTCGATATTTCTTTCACAAGGTACTGTTTAAAATAGGAAAAACGTGTATTCCTATCTTGGTACCTACGGTTAATTTAAACTAAACTAAACAAACTAAATACGAGTCAGTCTGGTGAATACGCCGTATCATGTGCATGAATACGTTGTATTGCCAAAACTGGCAATAATGTTTTTAAAATGCATAAAAAGTAGAGACTGATAACATCTAGACAATCAATACGCCGTATGGTATGGAGCGGATACGCCGTATTGATGTCTGGGAAGACATACTCGATAAAATTAAATAACATTCCGGGTTGTCTCCCGGGAAGCACTTTTGTTTATAGCGAAGTCTTTAAGTTAGACTTTTCTTCAGCTTCCCATCACGTTGTATCTTCTTCGAATTCCACCACTTCTTTATCTTCTATATCAAGATGTCTCTCGTGGTACTTTTTTAACCTTTGTCCATTTACCTTGAAGCTGATTCTATTTTTATCTGTGATTTCCATGGTCCCATATGGATACACAGTTTTTACCACATTTGGACCGTACCACCTTGATTGGAGCTTACCCAGATGCATCTTGAATCTAGAGTTAAATAGCAATACCATGTCTCCAACTTTGAAATTTTTATCTCCCCGAAGCCTAGAGTCATGCCATCTCTTAGTTCTTTCCTTGTAGATCCAGGTATTCTCGTATGCACCATCTTTTAATTCTATTAATTTGTTGAGTTCCATGAAACGGTTTCTTGCTGCTGCTGTGAGATCCATATTACATTGTTTTAACGCCCAATATGCATTATGTTCGATCTCCACAGGAAAATGACAAGCATTTCCATAAACCAATCTAAAGGGGGTACATCATGTGGGTGTTTTGTAGGGGGTTATGAAATGCCATAATGCATCGTCTACTTTTCGGACCAATTCTTCTTCAGGTTATATCTTACTGATTTCTCCAGAATTCTTTTAATTAGCTTGTTGGTCACCTTAGTTTTCATAGTTGAGGGTGTGATATGTTGTTGACAACTTTGTTCACAACTTATGGGTTTGTAATGCTTTTTCTAATTGAGAGTTACAAAAATGTGTCCCCCGATCACTAATTAACGCTTTAGGAACTCCAAACCTTGCAAATAGCCTTCTTAAAAATTTAATTACAACGCGAGCATCGTTCGTAGGAAGTGCTTGAGCTTTAACCCATTTTGATACGTAATCAACCGCCACTAATATGTATTTATTACCCTTCGAGTTGGGAAAGGGTCCCATAAAGTCTAGCCCCCATACATCAATTACATCACATACCTGAATATTGTTTTGAGGCATCTCACTTCTTGATGATATGTTTCCTAATCGCTGACATGCATCACATCTCATCACGTAATCTTTGGCATCTTTAAAGATACTAGGCCAGAAGAATCCAGATTTATAAACTTTCCTTTCAGTCACCGACGCACTATGATGACCCCTAGTTGGTCCAAAATGACAATGTGCCAAAACTTTAAAGATTTCATTTCCAGCAACACATCGTCTCATTATATTGTCCGTGCATAGCTTGAATGCGTACGGTTCATCCCAAAAGTAATTCTTTACTTGAGAGAAAAATCTTCTTCTTTTTTTAGCTGTCCAATTCGGAGGCATAATTTTTCCAAAGAGATAATTAACATAATCTGCATACCATGGTTCATCGTTATTAAGCTCGATTTTCAATACCATAAGATGTTTGTCGGGAAATTCATCAGCGATTTCCTCTTCTGTGAATGTTCCTAAGTCTGGGTTCTCAAGTCTCGACAAATGATCCGCAGCTAAGTTTTTAGCCCCTTTTTTATCCTTAATCTCGATGTTAAACCGTTGAAGAAGCAGAACCCACCTTATGAGCCTTGGTTTGACGTCCTGTTTACTAAACAAATACTTCAAAGTAGAATGATTGGTGTAGACAATATTTTTTGATAAGACAAGATAGGGATGAAACTTATCGAAAGAGAAAACTACTGCAAAAAGTTCTTTTTCAGTGGCAGTGTAATGTTCTTAGGCGTTATTCAGAGTTTTGCTGGCGTCATAGATTGGTTTAAATTTCCCATCTATTCTTTGTCTCAAAACGGCTCCAACAGCGAAGTCACAACGTGTATAGGGCTAACCCATGAACTATCTGAGATTGGATAAATAAGCCCGGAATTAAGCAGCTTAACAATATCGTTTTTAACCACATCTTGTACTTTTAGATTTAAACGCCTTTGGGGTTGAATGACAGGTTTGAAGTCATCCTCCATTAGAATCTTATGTGTGCAGTATGATGGACTGATCCCTTTGATGTCCGACATTTTCCAAGCAATCACTCTCTTTCGTTTCTCCAATACTTGTAAAAGTGAAATTTTCTCTTTTTCGAACAATTCAGATAAGATAATTATAGGAAAGGATTTGTCATCATGCAGGTAAGCATATTCTAAGTGGTGAGGAAAGTCTTTCAACTCGAGTTTCTTCTCATCAATCTCGTTAGCACTAGCCGAATAAAGGTGTTCTCTTTCTACTTCAACAGGTTTTGCTGTTTCCTGCACAACTGGATACATCGTATTTATAGACGCGATACACCGTATTGGTTCATCTGAATCAGAATCATTGTCGGTTTTACATTCAACAGGTTTACAGCCTTCTAGGTCTGATTGATCAATTGAGCCCTCTTGATAGAAACGAATCAGGTTCCTTATTTGTCAGTAATTTTTGAGCTTCTGCGTTGATCGTGTGGTCCAAATCATCAATCCCGTAGCAGTCATCGTCTTCAGTGGGCGGTCTCTTAATTGATTGATCTACGTCAAGAATTACTTCATCGTCTCATACCCTTGGCGTTATCTTTTTGTTGAATACGTCTATCATTGATCGAGCGGTAGCCAAAATGGTCTTCCTAAAATTATAGGAACGCTTGAGTCTTCGGGCATATCTAAGAAAATGAAATCTATTGAAAGGACGAATTTATCAACTTTTATAAGAACGTTTTTTATTATTCCTCTTAGGTATTGGATTGATCTATCTACAAGTTCTATGCTCATTTTGGTAGCCTTTGGTTCACCTAACCCCAATTTTTCATGCATCGTATATGGCATCAAACTTATGCTAGCCCCCAGATCTGCTAAAGCGTTGTTGATATGCAATTTACCAATGTCACAAGGAATGGTAAAACTCCTTGGGTCTTTTTCTTTTGATGGAAGCTTGTTTAACAATACTGCTGAGCACTTTTCATTCATAGTTATCGTACAAGCTTCTTCGACTCCGGCCTTATTTGTCAGCAAACCTTAATGAAATTTAGCATATTTTGGCATTTGGGCTAGGGCCTCTATGAAGGGCAGATTTATGTGGAGCTGCTTCAGGTTTTCCAAGAACTTATTCTGCTGAGCCTCTTCTTTTTCCTTCCTCAATCTTCAAGGAAAGGGTATAGGTGGCGTTTGGATCTTATTCGAAGGCTGGGCATCAGGTTCGTTGGTTTTCTGAGGTTAATCATTGGTGAGGACTTCATTTGATTCAACTGGCTCATCGTGATTTACTGCTAGAGGTTCTTCGGTATGAACGTTGGTGTCATTATTTTGAGCATCTTGAGTCGTAGTTTTTCCTCCTCTAGTAGTTACTCCTTTAACTTCACAATCTATCATTGGAGTATTATTGATTACTTTTAACAATTCTTGTACCTCAAATCTGAGCTCAATTAACAAATTATTTCTTTCTTTAAATAAAAGCTCGTTTGTTGTTTGGAAGTCACAGATGAATGCTCTCATCTCTTCGTGTTTACGTTTTCCTTCGTCAATGAACTTGTATAACATTTCCTCCATCGTTAACTTTCTTTCCAGATAGGTAAAATGATATGGACGAAGACCGAATGCTGCTCCTGAAAAGTAAGACATGATTCAAAGTAAAGCAATTCAAGGAAAATAGACTTGAAAAAAAATATATTAAACTTTTTCCAATACGCCGTATTCAAATAATTGAATACGTCGTATTGCTGATCAAAACGAATACACTGTATTGGATAGAAGGTTGGATACGCCGTATCAATGGTCGTGGATACGCCGTATCGATTTGTCGACCATAATAGAGTATTAGGTAAACAATTAAATTAAACAAGCAAACAATTAAACTAAATTACACTAATCTAATTTACACTAATCCTAAGGGTTAGATCTAATGCTAATAACAAAAATATATAATAAAAATCAAGATTAAATTTCACTCCCCGGCAACGGCGCCAAAAACTTGATGTGTCGTTGTGTGGTGTATATTTTTATGATTCAAGTTTTAAATTTATATTTTGCCGACTTAACCAAAAACAACACTTTAACTTGCAGTGTACCCGTTCAGTGGTAGATTCGTGGTAAGTAAGGTGTCAAACACTTGAAGCGAGGTTAAATCTCTCAATTTATTAATATTTTGGTTTACTAATCTAAGTTAATTCTAATCTAAATCAAACCTATGCTAATCCTATGTTAGTTCTAATCGTAATTCTAATAGGTAAAAGGGGGTTTCAGCCTGAGAGACTGGCACGGGTTTGGTGGTGACTACAATCAATTTAAGACATTTTAACCCACGCAAGGAAATTAACAGAAGATAAAAGAGCGGTCAAGCCTTATGATAAAAAACTATATTATCCATCATTAATCCGATTAGAAGTTGGTTTGTTTATTCAGTGCGATGATTACATATCTCGAGGTGGCATATCATTCTTAGACTTAGGAAGGACTTCATCCTAAGACCTAGACACATTAATTCTGTCACAATTAAAGCATCCGCATAAAGCATCCTTATTTGCTGATTATAATTCATCTTAGGGATTAAAACAATGGTGATCTTGTTAAACCCTAACTCATAGAGACTTTACCCAGTTACTGCTTAACGGTGATTTATACACTAGTAGTCCACTTGTCCAACTATCCAATGGAATCAGAACGTTATTTGTTGAATTATCTAGGTTCACCTGCTAGTCAACTTGTTCAATAAACCAAAGGCAATATCCGATGTCATAGTTAAGCCAGAAGTGTATCCTAGCACGAATTTAGCAGGACAATATTTGTGATCCTATTATTCTAGATGTATAAATTACTATATGGAGAGCTATCCCGGCATCTAGATTACTTGGTCCGTATCACTAGATCTAGTTGAATGATAGGTCACATATTAAAGCACATAAACAAGTATAAATTGATAAACATAAACAAGCATACGACGATAAATTAAGCAATCAAGATATAAACAAAACCAAACATTCAGAACTTCATAATAATGGCTAATACCCAAAGGTATTAGCCTTCAAACATTATAATTAATACAAGAGTAATGGCTTAGCCAAGGTTAACTAACCAAGTTAAAACTGAAGGATTACAAAAGTATAAGAAAATACACGTTGTCTCCTATGGATTGTAATGCGTTGCGAGACCTCTTCTGCTCTTTTGCTGCTCTAAAAATAGACTTTTGTGGTTTAGGTATCGAGAATATGATTTAGCACACTTAAAACTCATTTTTGAGTTTTTTATTTATAGGGTCTGGAGTCAGTGTCGATACGGCGTATTGGGTGTTTCTTAGAGTAGGGACCACATTTGATATCTTTCAGAATATTCACATACTATATCTCCAATACGACGTATTGGTCTTCTGGATTTGGCGTACTGATCATGGATCCTTCGTGGTATTTGGTGAGTGTAGGCACATATATGCCGTATCTTCCTTGATGGATACGGCGTATTGGTTTTCAGAACAGTAATCTTCAAAATGTCTTCGTTTAAGCTCCAGAATGCGCGCCTTTTGCGAATATTCACCAAGTACTCCATAATTACTGCAATTCTCAAATACAAACGATTAAGTAACAATTCTTTGCAATAATTATACAAAATGAGTTAATTACATAGGATAAATGATGCTATAAAATAGACGTTATTTGATGTCATCACCGCTCTTAGTGGGGTGTGACTAGAACTGCACTATTTATTAACTTGTAACAAAAAATAATATCTTCATAGTATGTGCACACTTAGGTTTTAGCTACATTGTTAGGAGTATAAAAGTGATGATTATAATACAATAGTTAGTTTTACTTTATTTAGAATAGTTAGTCAAGTTTTAGTTTATTAAATGGTGTAATAAGTCTTAATGGACCAAGCAATTATAATTAGCCCATTAAGCTTAAGTAGGTAGTGTTTAGAGAAAATTAGTGTTTTAGACAAACACTATGAATACCCTTACTTACTAGAAGGCAAGGTAAGTAAGTGATAAGTGAAAACACATAGTGCTTTTAACCCTCTCATATTTTATCTTTTAATTTCACTGCTTCTTTTAATCCTTACTTCCCTCTCTAATTTCTACAAGCTTTAACCATCCATAATGTGTGATACAATTACGTAAAGTGTGACCTAACAAGTGGTATCATTTGCCATTAGACATTTAAGAGTGATCTTTATTGTGAAATCTTAACGGCTCGTATGAAATTCAGTTTGTACGTGTGGTTTATGTGATCAGATTGATTTATACACGGATTAAGTTTGTGGTCATATTTGAGCTTGTTTAAGCAAATTCGATTGGTTAAAGTTTGTTTTTTGAAGAAATTCGTTTGGAAAAGGACCGAGTTTTGGTAACTTTGGATACGTTTTGGATCAATATTGGTGATTAAGAAGTTATAACGTATTTAGTCAATTTCGGTTAACATTTTTTAGTCTTAAACGTTTTTAAATTTGTTACAAAAAATAGCGAGAATAATGTTTTAAGTGAATTACAGCTATAAGTGTTTAATAAATTTCGATTACATAACATTTTATACGCTATTAGTGAATTTTGATTGAAAAAGTGTTTGTAGCAAAATTCAATCATATAACTGTTGTCGTATTTGTATTCGTGAATTTCGATTGGCAATATCCGTTTTATCTGAGTTTTTGTATCTGAGTTGAGTGTTAACCGATATTGTGTGAAATTTGATTAGATAACCGTTTTTATCGAATTTGGGGAATTTCGATTTAATAACTGCCTTAACCGAATTTAGAGTGTGTGTTTGAAATTCAGTTGGAAATTGACAATTTCGATTGGATTTGAATTTTAGTTGGAATATAATTTTGATAAAGTAATTTATATTGGATTTGAAATACGGAGAAGGGAAAATTCGGTTGGATTTGAATTTCGGTTGGAATTGAATTTCAGTAGGATATTGAATTTGGGTTGTGTAGCAATTTCGGTTGATTTGAATTTTGGATAAAAACAAATTCGGTTGGTTTGAATATTGGTTGATTTGAATTTTGGCTGATTTGAATTTTGGATTAGAGCAAATTTAGTTGATTTGAATTTCGATTGATCTTGAATTTCGATTAGAACTGGATTTCGATTGGGCTTAATTGTATTGGTTATTGGGCTTTCTAATTTAATTGCGGTTATTCGTTTGTTTACAAATTGATAATCAACATTGAAAGTATCCGTGCACCATTATACTCTTAAAACATTTTCAAAGTCTTGATTTCATAATTACATTGAAAAACACTTAGGCTATGTTTATATCCAAATAGGGAGAGATTGTTGGGCCAATTCAATGCCTAATGATCTTTTACTTGGATTTGAATACAAGATATCCCAAGTGTTAGATAACCTTAAACAATCCAAGGTAACTAAGTGAATAGTCACTCAGTGAGTCATCTTTAAGTGTTTAACCTGAGTCTACAAGAAAGACTTAACCATTCAGTGAGACGATTCTCAGTGAATGAAGTCCCTGAGCCAAAGAAGAAGGTGATGGGTTCAGTGAGTTGTGGAAATAGACTCACTGAACCGCATACGATCTCCAACAACTAGAAGTCCCTAAAGACAAGTTCCTAAAGAATAGGCGGGATAGTTTGAATGGATAAGTCCAAGCTCTTAAAGACCTGAAGTCAAACTATCCTGAATAGGGTATGAAGACAATGTCAGTATCAGCACTGACCTTAGAAAGTGTGTTTGTCCCATACTTAGAATAAAATTATAATAGAGACAAACTTGTAAAACATGTACTGGCCAATCAACCATGGGACACGCACTTATTACCCATGTGGGTATGACCCTACCTAAGTAGTATAAATAGACATGCCTTGTAAACGGAGTAGGTTAAGTTTGTAAATTTAAAGTTGTATCTTTCACAAATACCCACTCCTCCAAAATCAACTAAGTCCCTAAGCAAGCTCATTTTGTTAGCATAGTTGTCAACTTTGCATAATACTTTAAGTTACGCAATGTTGTTAGTGAGGAGATCACACATACCAACATGGTCATTCAATCCTCATTGTTGTTCTGTAAACAATATGGTATAGTTCTTATTAAATTTATAAGAATTAAACGTTGAAAATTAGTTTTGTGTTCTTTAACTGTTTACATTTATACTTGTCAAAGGTTAGGTTAGGAATCAATCCTATGATCCCAACCGCGGAGAGGATCTACCCTTGGATAATCCAAATGTTAGGAAATAGCAGTCCTTAGGTATGATTGGGGTGATGAATGTATTTTGGAATAATGCGATTAAAAGTTGAGGTTACATGGTACATTCACAACAGGTGTTTAGTAATGACGTCTTGGTAGCATTGGAAGGCGTTGAAGATATGAAATAAAGAAATGTTTTGATAAATGGTCTAAAGAAAGGAAGCCCTCTCCCACAACTTAGAGGTAGATAGAAACCGGGGTCCTATACATTTGAAGTCAGTATCACAGTTTGATTTGCTGACATTGAAAAACGACCATATGGACACTAGTGATGCAATGCACAACCCTTTCCCAGCCATTCGGGGTTTCTCTTTATAGAAACTTGTCCTCATTTTGTACGGGAGATACACCGTTTTCTATTGACATCTCACTTACAGAGATTGTTGAAATTGAATAGGTGGCAAAATCTGCTCAAGCCTTTCGAGTACTATAACCAAATCAACTAAATCGAGTCTAGAGCCAGAGATCAATCTAAATTCGTCTAGGATTCATTTCTATTTCAAAACACTTGGTTGATACATCATCAAGTTCACAAGCTGTTAACAAGAGGTGTTAATAGGAGTCCTACGCAATATCCTTGTGATATTTTCCAGAACATCAGAGTGATACTATAAGTATTCACAATGAAGATAGAAATCCTGCTTGAGTCAACATCAAACAAGCTCTTGGTAGGTGACTTGAGAGATTCTATATGAATCAAACGTGTAACAACTGGATATCAATTTGGTCCAGTAAATGAATTGACGGTTGATGAATTTTAATAAAAGCTCAAAACTCCCGATGTGTTACAAAAACGCTTTTACAAGTAATACGTCGATTGATTTTCAAATTAATTTTCTCGATTATCACTAACGTAAACCTGCAGGTTAAAACGGTGGTGACGGTATCCCAATCAACCAAAGTCGATTCATTACCACATATTCATGCTCATTCTACAAAGACAATCTATCATGAAAGCTTAAGATTTAAAGACAAAGACTTCCGCAAACTCTGATTTGAAGCTTTCAAGATGAGGCACAGTATGAGAATGTTGGTCAAACACTCAATATCGCAAGATGACATAGACGTTAACGACAATGTCAAAGGCTCAAAGTCAAGATCGCAAAGCATGAAGGAATAAGCCTACATCAAAGAACAAAGAGAAAGATCAAGACCACATGAGCTTAACGACAAAAGCAATCTCATTGATCTCATGAAGGAGTGTCATCAATGAACTCACTTCGGGGGAGATTGTTAGCCTTAAAATATTGAGTCGAACATGAAGTTCGTTCATTATGTATTTAAGTCTCGGTCAATTAATTAGTTAACGTTGTAATAGAAATGTATCGAGAATCGGGCTCGATAGTTAATCTAATATTGTATATGTTTCGGGTTTAATCCCAAGCAAAACCCGAGCCCGGGTCCTAGTCATATATCCTGAACGTCACTTAATGTGTCGGGGTATATAAATAACTTTTCCACCTAGGAAAAGTTAGTGGTTGATTTCATTTCTAAATAATATCTTTCTTTCTCTCTAACCTCTCTCTTGTTTCTCTCTCTAAAACCTTCATTTCTTCTTCTCTTTTCTTCTTCGATTCGTGGTTCGTTATATGTTCTGAAGTGATAAACGGGATCCTACATAGAGACAAACTTGTACAACATGTACTGGCCAATCAACCTTGGGACACGTACTTATCACCCATGTGGGTATGACCCTACCTAAGAGTATAAATAGACATGCCCTGTAAACGGAGTAGGTTAAGTTTGTGTATTCAAAGTTGTATCTTTCACAAATACCACTCCTCCAAAATCAACTAAGTCCCTAAGCAAACTCATTTGGTTAGCATAGTTGTCAACTTTGCATAATACTTTAAGTTATGCAATGTTGTTAGTGAGGAGATCACACATACTAACATTGTCATTCAATCCTCATTGTTGTTCTGTAAACAATAGGGTATAGTTCTTATTAAATTTATAAGAATTAAACGTTGAAAATTAGTTTTGTGTTCTTTAACTGTTTACATTTATACTTGTCAAAACTGATTTTCATTACATTACTTTAAGCCATGACTTAGTTTATCATAACTATTATAGTTTTTGGTAGCTAACTCAAAGGGATTAACAAGTGGTATCAGAGCATAATGTTTATAAAACGTTTTACTAATTTTGCTCAAAGATTTTAAAACCTAGATCCTAAATGGCTGCTATAAGTAACGTACCCCAGCTAGTTGATAAGAAAGGAGGCAGCTACTTTGCTGTTGCTCCTCGACTCGAACCAAGAAAATTTAGCAAATGGAAAAAGCGTATTCTTTGCTATTTGATGGAAATGGAACCCTTCTACATTCAATATATTAAAGATGG
The DNA here is from genome assembly GCA_026074375.1 of Tanacetum coccineum. Lineage (NCBI taxonomy): Eukaryota > Viridiplantae > Streptophyta > Magnoliopsida > Asterales > Asteraceae > Tanacetum > Tanacetum coccineum. The sequence goes on along the minus strand of BQNB010075149.1, from coordinate 16,306 downwards.
TCCTTTCAAACCAAAAACGGCTAAAGGTGCCGATAAACCTGAGTCCCAATGGACCCTTGATGAGAGAAGGGTGGTCAATCAAGACCAATGTCTTAAAAGCATCATTATATCATGTCTACCAGATGATATAATGGAGTCAGTCATTAGCTGTGAGACAACTAAATCTACATGGACTGACTTGGTTCACAGCTTTGAAGGTCCTTGTGATACCAAGGAAAACAGGATCATAGATCTAAAACTTGAGTATCAAACTTTCAGAGCTAAACCCTTTGAGAGTCTCTCACAAGCCTACACCCTTTACAAGACCCTGCTCAATGAGCTTACCAATGATGGTGTGACACTATCTAAACATGAAATCAATGTGGGTTTCGTGAACAATCTCCTTGAGAAGTTTCTTTGCTTCTCTCAGGGACTAAGAAATGCCAATCACACCTAGACCCTTGACCTTGCTGTTATCTACGGGAGGTTTGTCTATGAGATAACCTAATGTCAAGGAGATACCCTAAGACCAAGAAGGCCCTAATTACTACTCACTCGGACTCTCCCATATCAACTGCCTTCTTTTCTAACAATATTGTGAAGGATTTTCAAGAAAATTCTAATGATGAGGCTGATGAGAGATCTAGTGAGGAGTATCTCAGATATCTAGAGTTAGAATTTCATGAGAAGGCCCTTTTGGAACCTTCAAAACGTTTTATTAAAAGGAAAAACAATTTTTCTTGTCAAAAAGCAAAACGAAAACACTGAATGTTATAAATGTGGCAAAAAATGTCATTTTGCAAGAGATTGCTTTTCTAAAACGTCTTAACACTCTTATAAATCATCGGTGTCAAACTCCTCTTTAATGTCAAAAGGTTTTCAACCCAAGTTTACACCAAAACTCATTCAGTCTTCTCAGCATGCTCAGACTAGTCAAAGTGAACAAAAGTTTTAAAAGGACTACAAAGCTGAATACAAGAAGATGAAAGCTAAACTTGCAATCCTTGAGGCTAGTCCCTCTACTTCTCAGTCTCCAAAACCCTTTCAAACAAAGAACAAATTCCTAGTTGCTAAAACATTTGATTGGGATGAGGAAGAAGTATCTGATGATGAGGAGATGACATAAGTTAAGGTACTAATGGCTCTAGCTAATGATGAATTCTCTGTGGGGAAGAATCATGCTCGGAATAGTGAATGGATCTACATCACCATGAAAAAGAGACACATCTGGGAGCCCATCTAGTACCTGGACAGTGAATGCTCAAGGAGTATGACTAGTGTCAAGAGTTATTTGCACAAATATGTAGAGTAACTAGGTCCTAAGATAGTGTTTGGTGATAACTCATCTTGTATTACTAAAGAATATGGTTCAATAAACTGTGGTGGTATAGTTTTCTCTAAATTATCTTTTGTGAATGGTCTTAAATACAATCTAATTAGCATCGGTCAACTCTGTGATGCTAAATATATTGTTCAGTTTGATGATAAGCAAGGAACAATCTTTGATGCTAACAAAGAAATTGTGTTGATAGCCCAAAGAAGAAATGATGTTTATGTCCTTGACATGTCATTACTGACATCAAATGAAGCCTGCTTCTTTGCCAAATCCTTAGAAAATGTAAACTGGCTATGGCATAAAAGGCTATCACGTCTAAATTTCGAGAACATTAATAAACTTTCTAAGTAAAACAAAGTTCTTGGCCTTCCTGCACTTGTTGATTTAAAGGATAAACCATGCTCATCATATGAAAAAGGAAAGCATAAGAGAGCTTCTTTTAAAACTAAATAAAACTTCTCAATTAGGAAGTGTCTACATCTTCTAAACATAGATATATTTTGACCAATCCGTCTAATGTGCATAAATCATAAGAAATATACCCTAGTCAAAGTTGATGAGTACTCAAGGTACACATGGGTTTACTTTCTCAAGAAGAAGAGTCAGGCAGCTGAAATGATTATGTCTTTTATTAGGATGGTTGAAAAACAAAATGATGTAAAAGTCAAACAAATGAGAACTGATAATGGGACTGAGTTTAGAAACTCTGAGCTTGAGAGTTTTTGTGATGAGAAAGGAATTTCTTAGAACTTCTCTTCTCCCTATACACCTGAACAAAATGGCGTCGCTGAAAGGAAGAATATAACTCTCATTTAGGCTGCTAGAACGATGCTGAATGGCTCAATACTCTCTAAGCATTTCTGGACTAAAGTAGTAGGATTGCCTGCTACACTGAGAATAGATCAATCATAGTCAAAAGACATAATACGACTCCCTATGAAATATTCAGAGAAAGGATCCCTATTATCAGCTACTTTCATGCGTTTGGATGTCAGGTTTTCATTCATAATCACAAGGATCATCTAGGCAAATTTGATGCAAAGGCTGATGATGGATATTTCCTAAGATACTCATTTGTCTCTAAGGCTTTTAGAGTCTTCAACACAAGAAGACAACAAATAGAGGAGACTTATCATGTGACCTTTGATGAGAGTATGGAAGCTATCAGATTCACAAATACCTCAGTAAATGAAATTGGAATTGATGATTCATCTAGATATCCTCCTGATAAATTTCTTTAAGAAGATGACTCAGCTAGACAATATCAATCAAATTATGATATTTCATACTAAATCATTCCTTATGGTCATTCACTTACTGAACTCACCCAAGATACTCATGTCCCTAAAGTGATTACTTCAAATGAAAAAATACACCTCACACTAAGGATGTTGAAGGTCCTCATGACCTAATAAACACTAAAGGGACACAAGTACAAGAAGTTGAAACTGTATAAATCAATCATCAACCCACTGATGAATCATCAAGGAACAACACTGAAACCTCAGTACCTATCATCAAACCTTTAGTACCTAAAGTACCACAGTCTCAAAGCATCCATCATGCATCAACAAGTTCATATCCTATTGCTCATGATAGATGGTCAAGATATCAACACAAATAACTTATGAATATCATTAGTGATCCCGAAGAAGGCATGCTTACAAGAAGTATAACTGCCAAACTTACAGCTGTCTCAGCTAGTGAATGTCTATTTGCTGACTTTATCTCTAAGATGAACCTAAAAAGGTGTCTGAGGCACTGAAGCAAGCAGGATGGGTTGATGCAATGCAAGAAGAACTCAAACATTTCTATAGAAACAAAGTCTGGACTCTTGTTTCACTTCCTTATAGAAAAATAGCCATAGGCTCCTAATGGGTGTTCCGGAAGAACAAAGATGAACATGGAATTATTACCAAAAAAAGCAATACTGTTTGTTCAAGGTTATAGTCAGGAAGAATGAATTGACTATGATGAAACCTTTGCACCAGTGGCAAGGATGGAAGCCATCAGGATATTCCTTGCCTTTGCTACATACATGAACTTTATAGTTTTCCAAATGGATGTTAAAAGTGCCATCCTAAATAGAAACTAAAAGAAGAAGTTTATGTGAGACAACCTCATGGCTTTAAAAGTAGTGAGTTCTCTAACTATGTATGCAAGCTTGACAAAGCCCTTTATGGACTAAAACAAGCACCCAAGGCATGGTATGAAACTCTATCTACTTTCATTATTCAAAATAAGTTTATCAGGGGAAGAATAGATAACACCTTGTTTATCTATATATCCAAAGGAGAAGTCCTCATTGTCCAAGTGTCTTTAGATGACATCATATTTGGCTCTACAAATTATAAACTTTGTAAACAATTTAAAAAACTGATGACAAAGAAATTTAAAATGAGTATGATAAGAGAACTCTCTTACTTTCTTAGATTACAAATCAAGAATGATGACAAAGGAATACCCATTTGTCAAGAAAATACACCAGGGACTTACTAAAGAAATATGAGATTTTTGATAGTGCTTCAGTAAAGACACCCATGGTTCCTCCAAATAACCTAGGTCCCTACCTTGCTGGTAAACCTGTCAATGAGACCTTATACAGAGGAATGATTGGATCCTTGATGTCTCTAACTACAAGCAGGCCTGATATCTAATTCTCAACATGTCTATGTGCAAGATATCATGCCAATCCAAAAGAATCACATCTTATTACTGTGAAAAGGATCTTCAAAAGGTACTCTATCCCTTGGGCTGTGGTATCCAAAATGCTCAAGATTTGATCTTAAAGGATACTCAGACCCAGACTATGTTGGTTGCAATATGGACATAAAAAGCACATCAAGTGCTTGTCAATTGCTTGGAGGTAAATTAGTTTGTTAAAGTGCTAAGAAACAACAGTCAGTGGTTATGTCCTCAACTAAGGCTGAATATGTTGATGCTGTTGGGTGTTTTGCAAACATTCTTTAGATGAAAAATCAACTAAGTGACTTTGACATTCATTACAAGATGGTACCCATCTTTTTTGAAAACACCGATTCCATTGCTATATCCAACAATCCAGTCCTTCATTCAAGAACCAAGCATATTGATATAAGATATCATTTCATCAAGGACCATATCCTAAAAGGAGATATTGAATTACAATTCATCCCTACTGAGTATCAGCTAGATGATATATTTACAAAGCCCCTGGATAAACCTACATTCATAAGGCTGAAAGCTGAGTTAGGCATGCTTAATATTGATTGATCAGTCTCCCTAATCAATCATGTTTAGTATGGTGTAAATAATCTTCTCTCCGTGATCAGTCTCCCTAAAAAACAAATATGACTCCCAAGACACTAAGGGACACATTAAATGATGTAACGAAATGCTCTAAGTCTTTAGTTACTTAAATGTCCTAGGTTGGTGATTGAACACATTGAAAAAGGAACAAATATTCCTTAACTAACTGTCATAAAACAGTCATGGGTCTCACTTCTCTCATTTACACTCAAAAATCCCACTAAGCATTTAATGCTCACTCTCACAAACAATATCCCTTCACAAAATATCCTTTCAACTCCCACGTCATGCCTGTAAAAGCGTATGATAATATAACAGCTTAACAGTAGCTGAATCAAAAGGGATTGTGACAGTAATGGGTGGTGACATTTAATGCGGACACCAAACATTTTTCAAAATTATTTTAAAAGAAAATATTTTTTTTGATAATACCGTTTTCAACTTCACCTATCAATACTCCATCATAAAAAGAAACACATACAATACTTTTACAAAGCAAAGAAACTCTGCAAAAATTTTCTCTCATCAAAACTTGTGTGTGTTCTTCACTCTTTTCGTGATAAAACCTTCATTTCAAACCATTTTCTTGGTCAAGAATGCGTCAGCGATCTAAGATATCTATCTTAGTGACAATCCGTCTTGATAACGTATCATAAATTCACGCCAGTGATCTTAGTTGGATTTAACTTTGTGACCATCTATTTGTTGATATATTGCCATTGTCCTTTTCAAAAAAAAAACTAACATGGCAGCAACCCAAGCAGTCAAATACATCCCATAATGTGGTGATATGACTGTAGAGTCGGTCCAATTTCAAAGAAACAACTTTGTAGGAAATTTCTTTTACCCATAAAGTGTCCCAGCATACAAAGAAATTTGCAAGTTCTTAATGAATTGCCCACTGGCTGAGGCTTTTTGATAAGTGTAAAATACACATATCCATTTATGCCTAAAATAACCCAATTAAACCCAAAACAGACCAAAAATGGCAACAATATGCTTGTATTTGAGTTTTGTGTGTGCAGGTACGGATATATCAAAAATCACAAGAAAACAGTCAAAAACGGGCAAGCACGGACACGAGAATCAGAAGAGTACAAAAAGAAGCCAAAGAATCAAAGCCGAAGCCAGAAAAGTCAAGCCTCAGTCAAATCCAGTCAAAATGGTCAAACATTGGTCAACAAAAGTAAACCAATAAAAGACAAGACCCAAAATGTTTCACTTTAGCCCTCCAAGTTTCACAAAAGTCCAAAAATAACCCCTCACCCCTTATTGGGCCCAAGAACCCTTAATGGGCCTGAAAATCCCTAAAATCCTATACCCGGATCCAAGCCCATAACCACAAGCCCAAAACCTAGTCCATTTTCCTTTTTATAAACCACAAGGACTAGTCTTGCATATTTCCAAAACCTTTTTTATAACTAGAAAGGGAGAAAAGAAAGAGAGGGGCTAGAAGTGACAATTGGCCAAAGTTAAAACTAAATTTACCCAATTCAGTTATAAAAAGGGCACCAAGCATAATTTACTATTCATCGTCACGTTCATTTCACTATCCAGGGTAAAACATAGGGCAAACACAAATTGAAGGGTCCATTAGTCAATTCAAGAGCTCGTTAGCAAGATAAGAGGGTCATTTCAGTCATATCAATGGATTACTTTAGCTCACTCACACTCAAGTCACACGTCAGCAATGGTGAAAGCACACTTAGTGGTGGGATTTTGTGCTAAACTACTCACACAACTAGCACAATGTCACATCAATGGAATGACACGCTGGCGATCCTTAGATACACACAAAATGATCAAACGGCTCAAAATCACTTGGCAATGATTAAAAGAATCAAGGGTGCGGATTGAAGGCTAGGAGATGGATTCAGGAGTCCTAGAAGCTTCTTTGGCAGCCTATAAAAAGGCCTCAGCTCACACACGCACACACACACACACACACACACGTAGCCTTAGAATTTAGTTTTAGCTTAATTTTCAATTTCTAGCTTAATTTTGTTTTAAAACTTGTAACTTTCCTTTTAAGTATTGTAATCAAACTTTTTATTAATGAAATTCAGTTGTTTTTAATCTCTCAAAATCTCTTTAATTCATAAGCTCTTATTTGTCTTATTTGATATTAAGCTAAAGCTCAATAAGCCCTTTTAAGCTCAAATTCAGCTCTTATGAGTCTATAAGCTCATAATAGAGCTTAACCTACCTTAATCATACTTTTACTCTTAAAATCAGCTTAAGTACTAATTTACCTTTACTTGTGGACTTATGAGCTTTTTGGAAGGGGATCTTAATTTGGAAGAGATCCCATGGACTTATACCCTAGCTTATTAATAAGCTAGGGAGCTTGTAGCTGCCATATTTGATTCCTCTTGTTTAGCTAGAGGTTAAGTAAGTTCTCATTTAAATTTAATGATCTTTTAATTTTAGTTCAATTATTGCTTAATATTGTAGGATTGCTCATTTGCTTATTCTGCATGCTTATTAGTTGCTTATTTGTGATGCTTATCTCTTTCATGTGCTTATTAATTAATATAGTTAATCTGTTTTTGCTTATAATAGTTTAGATCATAGTTTTATAAGTAATTTCTCATAAATCCATAAAAAACCAAAAATATTAGATAGAATAGGATAGATCTTTGATTTCTAGTTAATCAAGTGTTAGATTATGTTAAGTAAGTTTGATATAAGCTAGTTAATATCTGGGTTTGTAATTTTAATAAGTAGATTCAATCTTTTAAGGTTTTTCAAATTTGTCTCAAACCTGAAAGGGGTGTTTGGCATAAGCCATTTTGACTATCAAAAGTCAAAGTTTTTTGTGCAAACCACTTGAGTCAGTTTCTATTTCATATATAATCATTAGGAAGTGAGATTTCAAAGTTTAGTTTTAAAAATTTAAAAAGTTATGGCTTATTTTGTCATCTCAGCACCAGGGTACTTTATAGTTTAAGTTTTGATTGCTTTATTTTGATCTAAGCTGTCTAGAACCTTGTGTGTGGTTGAGTGCAGTAGAATCCTTTAGGTACTTGCATTATTTGTTTTGCACTTGTGCAAAGTGCAACAGTACTAACAAACAGATTAGTACTGCTGTCACTTTTAGCTTAATTTTTAGCTAGGTACTCATAGATCTTAGGCTTTAAAATTAAGTAGGATATTAAATAGTCTTAGCTTAATATAGAATAGGGCTTAATTTCCATTTCCAGCTTATTTTGCTAGTCTTAATTTTGCTAATTAAAGTCACTTAATCAGTCAAAAAAGCCAAAAACAGTAGGTAATTAAGTAGTTTCTTAAATAGTTTAATTTTTAGTCAAGTATTTGTTTATATAGCTTAAATAGATAGTTTAATAGTAGTTGCTTAAGTTCTCATAAGCTTTGTCTAGAAATGCTTATTGAGCTTTTAATCTTTATTGGTTTTTTTGTCTGATTTGGGGCTTAATTTGAGTTTGTTGTTTCATGATCATTTTCAGTAGCTTAAAGAGTTCCATAGCTCTATTTTCTTTTCTGAAATCAGATTAAGACAAGTTATAAGCTTAATTAGAAATCTTTTCGTTTTGAATTAGGACTTATTTGAGCTTTTTTATGCTTAATTAGTAAACAAAAGGGAAACCTAGTTTCTATAATCAGCTTATTGATAAGCTCTTTTTGAGCTTATTAGTGGATTTCAGCCCTAAGTGTTTTTGTTAAAATTGTTCACCTCAGCTTATTTTATAACTTTGCTTCTTTAGATTTTGTGAAACACTTTTTAGTTTCATCTTATTTTTAAGCCTAAAATGGACTTGTTTGAAGTCGGGTTGGTCTTCAGGGGTTTGGGTTTGCAAATTTTAATGCTTCTCAGTTCGTCCCTCCGTTAGTTAGTTAGTCCTTTTCTTTAGTCCTATAGGGATTTGCATAGTTGTCCTAGTTAGTTAGAGAGTTAGTTTAATTAATTTTAATTAGTTTATCTTAGTAATTTGGGTTTAATTTTTTATTGTTTAATTAAGGTTTAAATAAAAGTAAAAATTAGGCTTTATTTTTTTAAATTTCTGCACTTTTTCTTTATTTAGTTCAATAAAAAAAATTTTTTATAAAATTTTAGATTATAATTTTTTAATATTTTTATTACTTTTAAAGTTTTTAATTAGTTTAATTCTTAGAAAATTCATTCTTAAATCTTAAAAACCAAAAAATAGTGATTCTTCTTTCTAAATTTTATTTTTCTTTGTTTTATCTTAGGAAATATATAATTTCAATTTCTTGCAATGTCTTTATTCTTTTTAGGATTTAATTAGAATTAAATAGTTTTTAATTAATAAAAAATTCAAAAATAATCAAAAAAATATTTTTCTTTTTCTTAAAATTTTCTTTTATCCTAATTTAGGTTTAGAAACTTAGTTTGCAATTTTAGGGTTTAATTTTAGTCTATTTGCTTAATTGTCGCGTTTTATTTGTTTTCCGTATTTGTTTAATTGTTTAAATTGCCTTTAATTTTCAATTTTAATTGTTGCTTTTTATTTAGTAGTCATAGATCATCAAATCATCTATTTTCTTATTCAAATCATAATCCAAGCTTAAACGAGGTTTCAATTTCACTAGTCGTTGGGGAAACGACCCGGGTGATCATATTTATCCGGTTAAATATACGTATTATATATTATATTATATATATTTTTGAGAGTGAATTTTCCTTAGGGAATTTTCTTAATTGCTCTTAAGGTTATATTAGTATATATATTTTATAGTGTATTAAAACTTCACAATCAGTTTTTGGCGCCGCTGCCGGGGACTAGTGTTTAAGATTCCTTCGTTTTTAGTTTATTTGGTTTGAAGATCCTTTCGCCCTCGAAAGTTTCATTCTTGTTTTATAATTCAAAAATCCAAAAAAAATCATAAAATATAAAAAAGTAAAAAATATTTTCCTTTTCTTTTTAGTATAAGTAAAAGATAAAAAAAATAGAAAAATCAAAAATATAAAAAAAATCTTCCTTTTTAATAAAAGTCACCAATTGGTAAAAATACCAAAATATAATACTCTCAACGGAGGTATTATCATAATCAATTCCGGTGAACTTGTTGGTTCCCAAATCGAACTAAAGATTTAACACTTGCCATTTGTGTCTCTACGAAGTACGGCTCACCTTGAAAAGCAATTTTTGAGAGCTACCGTGAAGTAGTTGATTATTTGGTTTAAGTCTCTTCCGTGTAATCGTTAAAATTTGTTGTTAATAAATATTCAAAAATCCAAAAAAAATTAGTGTAGAATTTTACTTTCAATTTTTAAATTTTTCTTGATTTTAGTGCATGCGCACTCGATCTCAAGCTCGTAATCGAAATCGTCGACAACAACAATTAACAATGGTTATTGTTTGAGGAAACCTGAGTTTCCAATGCCCGACAAATTCGTTCCTATGGCTCAAATGATACAAGCTCCCATCGTGGGGAGTTTACGAAGTTTGCATAGTTGTTCCACCAATAAATGCAAACAATTATCGAGCTCAAACAACTTTATTCATTCGTGTGTGTGCAAAGTAATAAGTTCACGGGTAGACAAGACCCTCATAATCACCTTCGATTTTTCAACAAAGTCACTTCAACATTTAGACATCCCGAAGTTCCGAACACTTTGATAAAGCTTTTGCTTTTTCCTTTCTCTCTAGATGGTGAAGCCCGAGATTGGCTAGACAAGGAACCTCCTAGATCAATTCTCACATGGGACGATCTTGTTTCAAAATTTATAAACCAATTCTTTCCACCATCAAAAACGACTTATCTCCGAAACAAAATCACCAATTTTTTCCAAGAACCAAACGAAACCTTCAATGAAGCATGGGAACGTTTTAAAGGACTCCTTCGTCAATGTCCTCACCATGGCTT
>BQNB010075148.1:18386-31564 GCA_026074375.1 Tanacetum coccineum | reverse complement strand
GGAGTAGTAGAGCTTTACTTTGTCAATACAAAGTATCAGCTAGCGGACATCTTCACTAAAGCCCTTGGCAGAGAAAGAATTGAATTTCTTATCAACAAGCTGGGAATGCGAAGTTTTACGTCGGAGACCTGGAAACAATTGGCAGATGAAGCTGAAGAATAGTGGTGGTACCTATTCAAATATCCTGTATATAAAATGTATATATATTAAAAACCAGAAAAACCAAAAAAAATTTCATTTTCAGAAAACCTTTATAAAAACAAAATACAAAAATATAAAATCTTTAAAACCAAATAAAAAATTAAAAAATGAGAAAAATATAAAAAGAGGTAATAATGGCATGTCTTCTGAAAATCGATAACGTTTACGGTCTTAGAAATGTCATCTAATAATGATACGAGGCTGTAAATGAAGTTCGAGCAGAAGTTCAAAAGTTTTCAAAACATGCCAAAAATGGCTTGCTATTATTTCAGATAGCAACCCGGTCATCATTTTAAAGGCAAGTATTTCAAAAAGAAAACTTGACCTCATTACGGGAATTTATTCTCGGGCATGGTCTACTTCATGACCATGCAAAGGCTTGTGTTTACTTTGCAACACAACCCGTGCTTTCTCTATACCATAAGTGTACATGTCAGTGCGCTTATGTGTCAAAATAAGAGAAATCTTATTTTTATTGATAAAAAGTTATCTTCATAATGAATCAGTGTTTTCAGTAATCATAAAAAGATTTTCAAAGACAATACGACCACTTAAACAATGACAACATCTCTTTAAATAGAAAATAGGTCATTATTTGAGGGGGAGAAAGTATCATCAAATAATCTTTTAAAATGGTCTTTCAAAATAAGTCACGAAATAAACGGATAAAGTTTTTGATAATGACAGATAACAATTTCAAGGGGAGTTAATTTCTATTAACTACAAGAGCTTTAGATGTCATTTGTTTCAAACTTTAGGGACTTATTTGCACTTTGATACTTAGTGAATTCAGGCTTTAAACTACAGATGATAAACATTACCAACACCTCATAGTTTGTAAAAGACTTAGGAATGCTTGGAAATACTTTCATAGTTTTAAATGCCTTGAAGTTGATTCTCACGAAATAAATTTAAGCTTATTAATTCCTCGAACACGATCTCAAGTATATGTGCGTACAAGGATTTGCTGATTCCGAGGCATTGAAACTAGCAAGGAGGAAAGAATAGATATACAAGAAAAATAATGAGTACACGTGATAGAATTCATACCCTATTCTCATTTTAGGTCATTCCGGGAAGACAAAAATCATAACCGCAGAGAAAATCCGTGTTAAACTTGTTAGTTTCGGGTGCTCTATTTCAACTACATGGGGGATGAGATATCTTGTGATTTCAAGTATGCATCATTTAAGATACTAGGGGGAAGTGTTGTAAGAAGATTTATTCTAGGCGTAAGAATATTGGTTACTGATTCAAGAAATGCTTCCTCAAACGGTCAATCACTAAGCTTATTTTTTAAAAGGGAGTAGAATTAGTTGACAAAAGAGGTACACATAGGTTTGATAAGTATGATGATTTCTTAAGTTAGTCAGTATTCTGCAGAAAAAAATGAGTACATTTGAGACTTAGTTGACTTAGGTATTTTCATTTTGACTACTTAGAGGGAATAATTATGACATCCGAGACTTAGTTGACTTTGGTGTTTCAATTTATATCCTCACTATCGTATAAGGACAAATTCGGACATCCAAGACTTAATTGAATTTGGTGTTATGGTTTCAAATTAATTGTGTACTTTGTATATTTGGGCTTTTTACATCAAGACTGCTTGAGGCGGCTTGCAAGAATGTTTTGAATCTCCTCAAGAAAGGATTGCTGATTTAGAAGGAAGCTAAGACAACTTCTTATGAGAGACTACGGGGAAGACCTACGGCTGCCACAAAGAACCATACGATTCTATCATATGATGTTCTTATCATTCAGATCAAACCTCATACATAATAATCTTGTGAATATAAAAATGTATAGTGTAGACTTAAAAATTAGGCATATATAGTGTTTGAGTATGAATTTTTAAGAATTTCTTAGTAAATTCAAAAAATTTCAAATTAACGTACTCAAACACTATATAATACCCTCATAATTTGAGGGGGAGCATTAAAAATGTTCCTAATACGGCTTGTTAATAATTAGACATTTTCCCCCGAAAGCAGTTATATATGAATCAATTGATATCCAAAATATCAAGAGATTTAATATTTTTGATAAGGGGAGAAAATGTGATTAAAATATATGGCTAAAGATGTGATTTTCAAGATCTCAAGTGTACGCTATCCCATATATGTGCTAAACTCTTTCGATTAATTGATGCACATATAAAGGGGGAGCAAATGGTTACGTGTTGGCAGAAATGTGGAAGTACCAAAGACCGACCATTTAAATTACTGTATTGGAGTTATAAGGTGGTTAAGTTTAGGTATCCATTCCTATGATATAGCCAAAACCGGAGGGATCTACCCAAGGATATTCCACTGGATAGTGTAGTAGTCCTTAGGTATAAAAAAAGGAGTAAAAGTGAGATTTCAGGGAAAAGTGCGACTGAGATTGGAGCTAGTTACTGGCACAAATCCCAACAAGGTACTAAAAAAAATGTAACAAAAAAATTTTATGAAGTCTCGGTAAGCGCTGAAGGGGTTGAAGAATTAAAAAGAAAAGTTAAGATAAAGGGTGAAAAGAAAGAAGCCCTCCTTACACTTAGGCAGAAACCGGGTCAATACATCTGCTGTCAAGAATCACAAAGATGATTGCTGACATTGAAGACTGACATCATGGACCCAGTGATGCAATGCACAACCCTCCCTAGCCACTTAGAATCTCTCAAAAGATTTCTGTTTCATTTCTCACGGAGATTACACGCATTTCTATCAACTTTCTCACTCCGAGTTAGTTGGTATTGAAAAGGTGGCAGTCTGCTCCAGCCTCCGATCACTAAAACCAAAGTGCACTATTGAGTCTAGAGCCAAAAGAGATCATTTATAAATCTCATTAGGACACTTATCAAAATTATGCTTTGCAATCCACACAATGTGAATAACGAGAAATATATAAAGAGTCCTACGCATTATCCTTGTGATTTTGCCAGAACATCAGAGTGATACTCAAGTAATCACAGTGAAGATGGAAATCCTGCTTGAGCCAACATCAAACAAGCTCATGGTAGGTGACTTGTGCGATTCTATATGAATCAAACTTGTGACAACTGGAAAGAAATGATGGTGCGATTCTTAATAAATCAAACTTGTTCCATTATATGAATTGGCGATTGATGATGAACTTTTGAAATGATTAACACTCTCGACGTGTCTGATAATGAGAACACGCTGAGTATGATGAATCTAATTTACGTGTGTTAGAAAGATTCAATACTGCAAGCTAGAAATCCTGTCAAGGAGATTCTTCTTACATTGAATCTACCTGATCACAGGTCGATCCTCACAGATTCGAAGGTTACTCCAACCAAACACAGGTGAATGACAAAGCCATATTCGTCCCCCCGCTTTATTGCTAACTGTTTTAATGCAGAATACTTAAAGATGGAGGTGAAGGTACCTGATTCCAGCTGTCTCAAAGATTCATAACCACATGCTCATACCCGACCGAAAAATATAAAGACATCATGAAAGCTCAAGTACATATTTCAAGACTTTCGCTACTCTGATACCGTGCGTCTTTCTTGAAGGGACGAAGTATTAAAGACAAAGAATTTCAAAGAAGTTTCCGTCACTTTGGTACCGAACGTCTTTCTCGAAGTGATGAAGTATTAAAGTCAAATAATTTCAAAGAAGTTTCTGTCACTCTGATATCAAACGTCTTTCTCGAAGTGACGAAGTGTTAAAGTTAAAGAATATCAAGAAAGATGGTTACACTCGCTTTCAAACATCAAGAATAGTATGAGCATGTCGGTCTAGAAGTCACAAGATCACAAGAAGGCAAAGATTACAAGATGGCGACTAGAGATTATGCTTGGTTGATGATCTTAAGAAGCTCAAAAGATCACATACAAGTCAAGAACAAGATACAAGCTAAAGCCTAAAAGTCTAAAGATTGCTACATCAAGATTCACAAGATAAAGAACATGATAACAAGACTACGAGCTAAAGATTGAAGACATTCATAGAATGTAGAGCTTAAGTTTTTGTAAATTGGAGTGACCTCCCTTAGGGGGAGATTGTTAGGAATACGAAAATCCTAGGAAAGTATCGGTCACTCTATAGATAACTGTCGTTAGCTCGTTAAGTATTATTTGGAACCTTAATAAGCCAAGTTAGAAAAATCCCATGGAAAGCCCATGTAAAGCCTATTCATGGCCGGCCATATTGAGGTATTTATACACCTCTCCATGCCTTGGAGAGGTGATTGATTGTTCATTTTACACACACACTTAATGCATTTTTCTTTCATGTTTACTTTCTCTCTCTAAAGTGCTCATCCAACCACTCTCTAAAACTACCTCTCTTTCCCTCATCAAGTATGTTATTAGATATTCATTCACCAAATATACATACGTAGCGATGTTTGAACGCTAAAAACTTGTTATCATGGGTTCAAACCTTTGAACATTAGTTCATCCTTTTTAACAATTGATTATAGTTGTTATTGTTATTTTTTTTAAAGATAATGCTTTTAGCATATATTAGGTTCAGGATTTCAGAAAAATTGAGCGGGTAAATGGGTAAATGTATATGGTCTTTCGTGTTCGGGTTATCTAAGGAAGATGAGCTTTTTGACTTAACTATACGTGGTTTCATCGGATTAATCTCAAGTCCGTTTTCAATATTTCCCGGCCACCCTCAAATTATTCAAATGCAAAATACATTTCCAATAAACCATTTGACGTAGTCTGACAAATCAAAAAGCATTTAATTCTGTTTTATTTTACATGTCAAGTGTCAACAAAACTTCGATCTATAATATGTGAAGCTAATGAAAATTTGAGCTATAGAAATATATAATTTACTCTCATGTTAATGATGTTATTTTGAAAACTTTTCTATATATAAGCTAACCATGGTTAAAATGAGAAAAGTAATAGTTAATGACATACCTTGTGTTACACGTCGATATTTATTTTGAGAGAAACACAAATAATAACACAAATTATAGTAATGACATACCTACATCCACGAATGTGGTTTTTAAATGTACTGGCTTTGCAATACAAAAAGGGCTAATGACGCAGCTTGTTGCCCGCTTGACTTCCACCATTATGTTAATTTAGGTTAAGATTGTGAAAAAAAAAGTTGAGATAAAAAAAATGATACGTGTTTTAAGTTGTTACCAAACACAGACTTTTTTTAGTAAAAAGGATTACCATGATAAAATATATTCATCATACAAAAGATAAGAACACAAACACTTTCTTCTTATAGCTTCTAAAAGTAATAGTTAATATTATTAGTAAATAAATAGGCCCAAACCCATTTATGGGTTTGGGGTATTAGAGTTTCACCATTATAAATAATGATCATTAATAAGATTATATCGACGGGGTTTCATTGTCTAACATGGTATCATAGCGGGTCTGATTCTCATATCCAGGTGACTATGTTGAGCCGTCTCTCTAAACCATCCCGTCAAACTCTAGTAGTTACCCTTTAACCTTCTTAAAAAAATTCTAGTCGTTACAAGTTCCTTTTTTTCCATGTTACCCGCCTACATAATCTTCTCACTTTCTCTGGTTTTTGTTACAAGTCAACATCACTTTCTGTTTTTCTTTTAGTTATATCAGATCATAATAAGTAATTATATGACGGGTTTCATTGTCTAAATGGTATCATAGCGGGTCTGATTTATATCCACGGTGACTATGTGAGCGTATCTCTAAACCATCCGTCAACTCTAGTTTTAGTTACTTCTAAACCTTTAAAAAATTGTAAGTCGGTTACAAGTTTCCTTTTTTTCAGTACCGACATTACTAATCCTTTCACTTTCTTGTTTTAAGTTTAAAGTCAATTACTTTGATTTTTGTTTTTCTTTTAGTTATATCAGTAGAGGCAACCCAAAAAGAAGAAGGAAAAAAATAATTGTTGTCACACCCCGACAAAGGCAGAAACTCGAGAATGCAACATAATGATCAATCATAACACAAGATACAAAAATAGAGAAAACTACGTTGCATAAACTCTTAGTGCTATGAAGACCATCAACCTCGAACAAACTCGAGTGATGTCCCAAATAGCAACTAAAATTCACAATCTCTTACAATCATTCAAATGCCCTATCAGGGGTCCAAAATCTAAACTTAATCCAAAACATCCAAATACTAGAATCAAACAACAAGCAAGCAAGACTTCATATGAAATTCCACTTGGGATACTTCTAAGTCTACTATCACAATCACCAAACTATTCTTCTTTCACTTCACATGAAAATGATACTCGAAAACGTCAACAATAATGTTGGTGAGCTCGTAGGTTTGACCTTAAACCCAAAAGTTGTGCCAATATTTCAACAGTGGATAATAGTGCTATATGATAGTGAATATATGCAAACAACCTTAGCATCACCGCTAATCAATAACCATATGTCACTTACGCGCCTAAAGGGCCTACCACCTGGAGCACTAAATTAGGGCAGGACCACACGCAAACTTGGGTAGGCGTACCCATCCGCTCCAATAATCACACAAATACTGGGTAGGCGTACCCATCCGCTCCAATAATCACACAAATATTGGGTAGGCGCACCAATCCGCTCCAAACAATCATACAACACATAATATTCACATAGCAGTCATAAGCACATATCTTGTCCCAAAAACAAAACCACATTTCGCACAAATCAATTCAAAACATTTCAAAACACATTTGAGTATCATTTCCCCCCAACAGAAAAACAGTAAAAATGAGGCTACGAGAACTCACCTCAAGCAAGTCTTTAGCAACCAAATCTCAATCACACAAGCAAATGCAACGACGCCCGCACACGACCTAGTCCACTTAATGTCCCAATTTAATCATCCAATTCCAAAATAATCTTCACGTTTGATGCATAGAGTTTAGATGCGTTGTATAATTACCTAAAACAATTTAGTAGTGTGATGGTTAACGACATATCCCAGCAATCATATCAATCCCATTACTCGATAATATATACTTATACTATTTATAGAAAATAGATAAGTAATATAAATAAATATTTATAATTAATAATTATAAATATATCTCGACAAATCCATTCGGTAACCTTAGTCACTTCAATATAATCATAATACGGTTAAAAATGAAACGTTTACTCATAATAAACACATTAGAGAAGTTTCAAGAAAAATTACATTTTTCGTCTTTTAATGAATTTATTAAATAAATACATTAATTAAATAATATTTTATTATTTAAAATAAAAAATTATGTTCTAAGTATAAACTTTTTACGAAATTTCGACATGACCCGTACGCTCATACAACGTTTTCCAAGGTTTCAAACCTTATTTTCAACACTTTTCATAAATTCGACACTTTTCGACAAAATTTTAAAATCTTAATCTTTAACGTTTACTAAAATATAATTTCCAAAATATCGTTCAATTTCACTTCGTAAATAAATCTTCACTTTCAAAAGTCTGTCAAAGCTCTCATACCAACTAAATATCACTTATTGGGCCTTAAGGCCCAACAAAGGTCCATTAAGATATTTATAAGTCCAAAATACGATCCAAGTTTAAAACCAAGGTCCATTTACATATATAAGCATATACTTCTAAGTAGAAAATAATCCGGACAACAATAACCCCTCCTATTAAGCCACGGCTTAAATAGACTTATTGAGCCGAGAGTCCAATAACTCAAAAATACGTATATTAGGCTTGAAAATAAGCTAATAAGCTATGTATCGCATTTGGTTACTACCATAAGCCTAAAAAAAAACTCCACAACATATGCCATAACACAAAAATGAAAATTTAGTGGCATATAAGCCCGAAATAAGCCAAGAAATAGCTTAAAAATAAGCCCGAATAAGCTACACAAGCTACTATAAAAAATAAGCATTCTAGCATCATAAATTATTCAACCATCACGACCACAACATCAAAACTACAAAACCCTTATTTTCTTTTTATAACCCACGAACCAAACACACCATTTTTATCCGTTTCGCTTCCAAAAATCGATTTTCACAACGATCAACTTGTACAACTAACATCTATGCTTCAAAATAAACTCAAAAGGACAATCGAAATTTAAATTTAAAAACTTATAAGAAAATCTTCAAAAATGTATATTTCGACACGAACCGGACAACCTAAACGTTGTTTAAATGAACACCCAAACACTCGTATCAACCCGAAATATCACGTTCTCGGTCAAAGTTGGAAAATTTATGGTGGATTGTGACCCCCTTAAAAGAATTTCGTCCCCGAAATTCAACTACTAACATCACTAAACAAATGCGGATACTTCAATTTCATCTGATCTTCACGTTCCCACGTGAATTCAGGGCCACGTTTCGAATTCCACCGAACCTTGACGATGGCAATCCTACTATGCTTCAACTTCTTAAACTCTCTTTCCAAAATTTCCAAAGGTTCTTCTACAAAATTCAACTTAGCATCAACTCGAATCTCATCCAAAGTCACTTTCAGTGTTGGATCAGCCAAACACTTCTTAATGTTCGACACGTGGAATGTGTCATGAACACCATTCAATTCCTCAGGCAAATCTAACCGATAGGCCACAGGGCCTACTTTCTTAATAATCTCAAACGGTCCAACAAACCTTGGTGCTAACTTCCCTTTCTTCCCAAAGCGTACCACACCTTTCCAAGGCGGCACCTTGAGCAAGACATAGTCACCTACACTAAACTCTAGATGCTTCCTCCTCTTATCAGCATAACTTTTTTGACGATCACGCGCAGCCTTAAGTATATCCTTAATCTGCGAGATCTTCTCAGTAGTCTCTTGCACTAACTCAGTTCCTATCAATTGACCTTTTTCAACCTCAGCCCACATAATTGGCGAACGACATTTTCTACCATACAATGCCTTAAATGGAGCACATCTCACACTAGAATGATAACTATTGTTATACGAAAACTCAACCAACGGAAGATGAACATCCCAACTTCCTCCGAAGTCTAGGACGCACGCTCTAAGCATGTCTTCCAAATTCTGAATAGTACGCTCACTCGACCATACGGTCTGAGGGTGATAACTGTACTCATTCTAAAACGAGTTCCGTCAATGCCTCTTGCATTGACCTGCCAAGATGTGAAACGACTATCACGCTGATATAATCGAGCTCGGCACACCATGGGTCTAGCACAACTCATTCAAATACAAGCTAGCCAACCTTTCCCATCGTATAATCCTCACGATAGGTAGAAATGAGCAACTAGTCTATCGGTCCATAATGACCCAGATATTGTCATGCACACTATTAGTCCTAGGCAACTTAGTCACAAAATCTATAGCTATTCTTTCCCATTTCCAATTAGGAATCTCAGGTTGCTACAGCAAGCCGGATGTCCTCTGATGCTTAGCCTTAACCTTTAAACAAGTCAAACACTTACTAACATACACAGCTATATCCTTCTTCATCCAACACCAATACATCTCTCACATCATAATACATCTTATCAGCGGTGTACAAAGTACTTCGACTTATGGGCTTCATCCATTATCAGGGTTCTCACCTCACCCTTCAAAGGTACCCATATTCGATCCAGGTAGTACAAAGTTCCATCACTTCTCTGTTCTATCATCTCATCCAAACCTTTCTACAATCCTGCAAACTCATCCACAGCCTCCTTCTGAGCCGCCAGTATCCTATCCTTGATACTCGACTGAAGGGTCATATTCATAGCTCTACTTATTTTGGGCTTTACTTTTTCCTTCCTACTTAGGGCATCAGCCACCACATTCGCCTTACCAGGATGGTAGCGAATTTCACAGTCATAATCACTAAACAACTCTATCCAGCGACGCTGTCGCATATTCAACTCTTTCTGACTAAAGATATGATGAAGACTCTTATGATCCGTATAGATGACACTCTTTGTCCCATACATATAATGTCTCCTGATCTTAAGTGCAAACACGACCGCACCCAACTCTAAATCATGGGTAGTATAATTCTTCTCATGAATTTTCAACTGCCTAGATGCATAGGTTATCACTTTACCTTTTTGCATTAACATACAACCTAGTCCTATCCCAGACGCATCACAATACACCACAAAGTCTTCTGGTCCATCAGGGAGAGCTAGAATAGGCGCATTACATAACTTATCCTTTAGGGTTTGAAATGCCAATTCCTGTTCCTCACCCTAATCGAAAGTCTTACACTTCTGAGTCAAGATAGTAAGAGACTTATCTATCTTAGAAAAGTTCTCAATGAACCTACGGTAATATCCAGCCAATCCTAAGAACGAACGAACCTCAGTCAGAGTTCTAGGGGCTTTCCAATTCTTAACAACTTCAATCTAACTAGGGTCTACATAAATCCCATTACCATTTATCACGTGCCTAAGAAACTGTACTTCTCTCAGCCAGAATTCACACTTAGAAAACTTAGCATACAGTTTCTCCTTTTTGAGCAGTCCTAAGACTAACCTTAAGTGTTCTACATGCTCCTCTTGAGTCTTAGAGTAGATTAAAATATCGTCTATAAACACTATCACAAACTTATTAAGATAAGGCCTACAAACTCTATTCATCAAATCCATAAATACCACTGGTGCGTTAGTCAGACCAAATGGCATTATTGTGAACTCTAAATGTCCATAACAAGTCCTAAACGCAGTCTTTGGAATGTCATCCTCATGCACTCTCAGCTGATGGTATCCAGACCTAAGATCTATCTTTGAGAAAAACTACGACCCTTGCAATTGATCAAATAGATCATCAATTCTAGGAAGTGGATAACGATTCTTAATTGTCAACTTGTTCAATTCTCTATAATCAATGGACATCCTAAAAGAACCATCCTTTTCTTAACAAACAATATCGGCGCTCCTTAAGGCGACGAACTTGGTCGAA
Organism: Tanacetum coccineum; assembly: GCA_026074375.1. NCBI lineage: Eukaryota > Viridiplantae > Streptophyta > Magnoliopsida > Asterales > Asteraceae > Tanacetum > Tanacetum coccineum. Next base: position 20,548 of record BQNB010075148.1, on the reverse strand, counting down.
TGAAACCTTTGTCTTGGAGCTCCTTGAGTTTTCCTGACAACTCCTCCAATTCAGAAGGTGCCAAACGATACTAAGACTTTGCTACCGGCGTTGCTCTAGGGGTTAACTCAATTTGAAACTCAATTTCCTGAATAGGCGGTAATCCATATAGGTCATTCGGAAATACCTTAGGAAAATCTCTAACCACAACAATCTTTCCTTGTTTCTTAACACCCATTAAAAATCTCGCTTTCTCTTCCGGTCTCTCTCCTAATACTTTAAGCACCTTGCCATCCGGTAGTGGTATCCTCACTACCTTCTCATGGAAAATTATTTCAGCCTTATAATTAGATAACTAATCCATACTTATAATCACATCAAAACTCCCATGTCCAAAAGGTATCAAATCGATGTCAAAGACATGACCCTAGATTTCTAGTTTGCAACCCTTAATAACCTTATCAATCTCTACTAGCTGTCTGCTAGCTATCTCAATCTCATATTTGAAACCTAAGTCGTTGGGCTCTAAGCCTAACAGGGGTATGAAAGTAGTGGAAACAAAACTATAGTCGGCACTAGAGTCAAATAAGGTAGTGGCATAATGATTGTTCAAAGTAAACGTACCCGTCACAATGTTCGGATCCTGGTGAGCTTCCTCTACTCCCAACATGAATGCCTTACCCCTAGCCTGGTTCCCTTGGTTTCTACGACCCTGACCCTCGTTATTATCAATAACTTGGTTTGGACGATTTTCTTTCGGTCCTTGTGCCCTATTCATCCTAGGACAAGCTGACCTGAAATGGTCGGTACTACCACACTCATAACATGCACTAACAGTTGGGTTTCTAGCATTGACATGATTCACATTCCTCGGCACACCTCTACAATCCTTTGCCAAATGACCCAGGCGGTTACAGTTGAAGCATGTGCGACAAGGTCCTCCAGGTGCATGGTAAGAGTTACAGGTGGTACACTTGGGCCAAGTACCCGTATTCTCTCTTCCTACAGGGTTTACAGTAGTAGCAAAAGCATTCCCAGTCTTAGTCCTCTTATTATCATCCCTACCATTCTTATCCTTGCTAGGCTCTCCCACATTTCCTCTTTTCTCAACCTTCTTAATTGATCCATTTCTTACAGCCTCATCAGTCAGTGCACCAGAAATCTGCATAACCTTCTGTATAGTTTTTGGCTCCATTGCTGCCACCATCCCACAGATCTGTGGAGCAAGGCCATACACATACCTCTCAATCATTCTACTTTATGGAGTTACCAAATTCGGTACTAACCTAGCCAACTCATGAAACCTATCAGTATACGCAGCATGGCCAGCCCCGACCATGGCGTGATTCCACAACTCAGATTCTAACTTTTGCATCTTATAACTAGGACAAAACTCTTATATCATCATAAACTTAAAGTCATTCCATGACATACTAATAGCAACTTCCCGGCTTAGCGTGCGGATCTGAGAGTTCCACCACGTTAAATCCTTACCCATAAATGAACCAGCAGTGTATTTCACTTTTTGGTCAATACTAAAACCACTCATATCATGCACAGACTCCATTTTCTTAATCCAACGAGTAAGAACTACAACACCTCCCTTACCATCATATTCCTTAGGGTTACAAGCTAAGAACTCCTTATATGAACAACCTACCCGGTTGCCATTCACTATCACATTCCTAGCATTCTCCTAAACGTTCTCAATAACCACATTACCATTCTGATTTCTAACATTTCCTCGGTTACTAACTTGAGCCAACATGGCGGGTAAGAGGTTCTGCAATTGTTAGGCAATGATCATCGAGAAGTTGGGTGCTCCCCCATTAGCACCCTCCACATTCCCATTGACTCCCTCTACACCCCATTAGCTCCCATACCTTGGTCATTTCCTTGACCATTCAATTCATCAACACGCTCATCAATTCCTTCGCTAGGTCTTCTACCTCTTCCACCCCTACCAACCCGTACACCCGTTCCCCCTCCTAGTGATTAGGCAGTAGGCCAGCCAGCACTTCGGGTTCTCATCCTTGGCAGTATTATCTATATAAGGGAGAACATGGGCAACGTTAGGTAGGTGAGAAGATGAATATATATATAGAATAACTCACTATATGTACTGATATGCATATAACACCACCTTACGGTGTCAACATGTTGTGTGAACAACATTACTAAGT
>BQNB010075148.1:0-17775 GCA_026074375.1 Tanacetum coccineum | reverse complement strand
GAATTTCGTAATGAAATGTGTCTCATCTTTATATCCCGACACTCATAAGCATGTGTGCTTATGTTGTCAAAAGCAAGTGTATTTTGTGATAAAATGCGTCTCATCCTCATATCCCGACACTCATAAGCATGTGTGCATATGTTGTCAAAAGTCAAGTGAATTTTGTAACGAAATGCGTCTCATCCAATCATTTCCACTTTTTAACAAAGTGAAGAACATAAAGAAGACATTCAATCTTTAAGTGTTGTTAAGTCATCACAATGTCAAGTCTTTCACTTCTCTTACACCATTTTCATATTTTCACCTTTGTCCGTCAACATTAACAACCAACAAAACACCCAATAAACCTATTGTCAACACCTTCACTTTCCATTCACGCTCATCCTTCTTCATTTATGTTCCCTCCTCAAATCATCCTTATCATCAACATTTAGTTTGATCTAAAGTCTTACGATAATGTTTATCCTTAAAGTCGGTATTATACCGAAGGGTGTTGGTTAAGTCTTAGTCATTAAGCATGTGCCTATCAAACTTTATCATTGGTTCCTAAACATTCTCGTGTCTTAATTATACGTCATGATTCCTTTATCATGGATTTAGGTTGTTGTTATTAAAACAACGAGTGCATGTGTCTAGGTTTTAAATTTTCTTTTAAAATGTCATAGTTTAGAGTGCATATATCTAAGACATGCATGTCTTGTTCCCCGTTAGTGCATTGATATATATAGCTATCATCGTTATTATATATATGTGCACTTTTCTACTATTTTTTTGTAGCACACTTCCGTAGCTTGATTCCTTGGTGCCCCAAACAAGGGGGAGCATACACCGAGGGGGAGTTGCAACCGTTATGACATCTACACATTTCTTGATATGTGTATTCCAACCCTTTAATATCGCTCCTATATATATATTATGTTGCACGAAACTAACCCTTGATGTAGGTTAAGAGTTTGCAACAAATTTGATCCATGGATCCACTAGAGTCTATATACATGGAATGCAAGTGTCATAGGAGTGCAATGAGCTAAGGGGTGCTCAAGAGTCAAAGTAGATATCTTGGGATGATTCAACAGGGTTGATAGGAGCAAGACTTCATTGGGGATGATGCAAGCTCGCCTCTTTGGTTCATGGTTTGAAGTGTAGTATAAGTCTCGCCTAAGAGTCTACCTTTTTGCTTCGACAAAAGGGGGAGAGAAAATGTAAACACGTAACTTATTACATTTTATATGAGTTATAAGTTTTACATTTTATCATCACATTAAAAAAGGGGAAGATTGTTGGTAGAAATGTTACGATATTTAATCTATACATTCTCTTTATGTTTTGGTGATGACAAACATGTAACTTATAACACATAACGTAAAGTGCTTAAGTTACTCGTGATCACAAATCATCAATGCATTCATATGACAACATCTCTCGACGTCTCAAGTCTGCTTCTACGAAGTTTGCACCCGACGTAAATCACTTAAGGTATGAATAAATAAATGCTTAATTTATTTTAAGATCAAAGGAATTTTTATTCAACCTCACAATTTTTATAAAATGTTACAAACTTTTTTATAACTTTTACAAAACATTTTTTACATTTAAAAGAAATGTTTTATTCAAAATAAATATTTTAAATTTAAATTTTCTACCTAAAAAAATGGCTTAGAATGTTCCTGTAAACACCTTCCTTGGAATATTCAAAAAAAGGGAGCTCCAAAGCGTGGGCGACCCCTTAATTTAATGGGACCGACATATGTGTGGAAAACTCGAAGGGGGTTGAATAGTTTTTACCGCTTTTTTTAATTTTAACTTTATGTATGTTTGTAAAACTTAGATTTGACTCTTTTTTGAATTCAATGCTTGCCACAATATGAACAATATAAGTATATGTAATGATAAAAGTAAAGAACAAGAGATATGAGTAAGAACAATAAACCCACAACCGCCGGAGGAATTTATAGTGGTTCGTAACGAAGCACCTCTTCGCCCTACTCCACTCCCGAGCACCAAACTCGAGAGTGTTTCTTTTTGTTATGTAACAAGCTCCGTTTGGCGGAGGGAAAAACCGTACACACGTTGCTTACCACGAATTTACGACACAAAGCTAAATTGTCGAGTTCTAATCTAGAGCTAGAACCAATATATCACACACAACTGTCCACGACTTTGTTCACTCCTTCAAAGCTTCACAACTTCTTCACAAACATTCACAACTTCACACTTCTTCACAACTTCACACTCTTTCTTCACACTTGCTGTCACTCACTTCAAGGACTTCACTTCTACTAAACCTACTTATATCCACAAATATCTAACACTTCACTTGTTAAAATCACCAGATCTATTATACTTTCAAAGATCGTCGGAGATTAGCTATACATACAACTTATTAAGATATACAATTGATTTACAACTATGTGATATGAATGCAACATGATTGTATGCACACTAAGGTTTAATACTTCTTCACTTGATGGATGGAAGTATTCTTCTCTTGACTGAGGAATTGTGCTTGGATCACTTGGAACAATAGCTTTATGGTTTTATAATGATCAAGGATTTAGAAAGATGTTTGGGCTATTTTAGAATAGAAAGACTGAGTGCAAGGTGAGAAAAAATGTTGGGGAATTATTAGTCAGTATTTATTGATAAGTTGGAGGAGCGGGGTCTATGGACGGTCCCCTTAAATAAGGTGTCGGTCCCCTTATAATTAAGGGGGCGCCAGGTATTTAAGGGCCCGCCCTATTTTCTGAACGCTTAATTTTTGTCCTATTCAGGGGGGGTGTTAACTGGACTTATTCTAGCCGTTTTTAGGTCAAAAATTTTGAATTTCAAAGTTTTATTTTGAAATAAAACATTTCTCTTTAATTGTAGTAAATGTTTTGTAATGATATAAAAATGTTCAACAAATTCTTATAAAATATAAGGTTGAATAATCAAATTTCCTTGGATCATTAAAATGCATTAAGATTTATTTATTCATACCTTTAAGTGATTAAAATTATCTAATTGAAAATTACTAATAATTACTTGTTTTCGTTTAATTTTACATTTGCGTTTTTATATTTTGTGATTATCAAAACGTTAAGGATGTCGATAAATATTAATAAATGTTTTTAGGCTTTTTATATCAACATCTCCCCTTTTTGATGATTACAAAATCTAAACCCATTATTAATTGTTAATATTGTTTTTAACAGTATTTAGAGAGTTTTTGTTTATTTCTCCCCCTTTTTGTAGAATCAAAAAGGCCTCGTCGAGTGAAGTTAGTAAAATCGACGACATCAAAGCTCCCCTTTGATGTGTGCTCACCCTCATTCGAGGGCACCAAAGAATCGAGCTATGGTAACTTTGCTACAAAAAAAATTAGAAGCACAAGACAAATATATTCTAACATGTAGCAAGTTAGAAGGAAAAATATAGCAACATTTTGTATTATAATTTGCCATAAAATCAATTAATCAATAATTAAGACAAAAGATCATTCATTGATTAAAGAGATTGTGTGTAAAACACACTCATGCATATATCAAATAATATGCTTAGAAGCATATCGAAACATAAATTAAACTAGAAAAGATCCTAAGTTGCCATAGAAGAACTTTAGACTTGCTTGCGACACAAAAAAAAATTGGACGATTATTTAAAAGCAAGAAAAGTAGGCATAAGATGTGATTAGTTGGTTGTTGATGGAGAGTTTGGAGCGGAGGTGGTTGTTGGAGGGTAGTCACGTTGGACTTGAGGTGGAGGTTGTGGCCTAGTAAGGAGATACTTAATCTTTTTGGGTAAATCGGCAACAAGGACAATAGCCAACATGGGTGTCAACTTGTTGTAAATTGATGGTGTGAGGAAGGTTTGGTGAGTAAGGTGATGAGGGTGATATGTTTTGTTGTGCAAGATGCATGGGTAGAAGACTTGATAAGTCTTAAAGTTGATTAATTTCATCAACAAGTCTTTCCCTACTTGGAGATGGAGTTGGAGTAAGTTGAGTTTGGTTATCACCTTGAGTTTGAGTATGAATCATACTAGCAACATGTGGATTGGTTTGTGTGAGTGGAGGTGGATTAACAACTTGTGGTAATATGGGAGTATCTTCATCATTTGTGACACAAATGTCACTAAATGGAATTGAGTTTGTTGGTTTGCGGAGTAGAAGGATTGATCTCTTGAGATGATTCATAGAGGAGTGAGTGTGATTTGGTAGTGGATGTAGGTGAGTTAACATTGTTCTCACTTGATGTGTCACAAGTGTTTAATTTCTTTCTCCAAATAGGTCTTACACTTATCTTTGCTACTCTTGAGGATTTGGATTTGGGTTTGTTAGGAGATGTCATTAGTGAAGATGATTGTGGTGATGATGGTGAGGATGAGAATGTATTTATAATTGGAGAAAGGTGCAATTTAGGGTGGATGAACATTGTTAAAATAACAATGTGCCCATGGTGGTTATATAGGAATTTTAGGAACAGTAGGTGTGGCTAGGTAGAAGAGGGGAAAGAAAATAGTGAAAAATCTGTGAATCAGAGGGTGGTCCCCTTAAATAGGTGGGCGGTCCCCTTAAATATAAGGGGGCCGCCTTTATGAATTAAGGGGGCCACCCATCTGAAAAATTTCAGACGACCAAAAATAGGGTTTTGTTCAGAAATCTTTAAGAAAGGTCTTGTTTTGGAGATCAATTTTGAAGCAAGTCCAACTTTCTATGACAATAGCATTTAGCAAGTAATCATGCAAATTACCTAGTTTGTAAACAAGATAAATTAGGAAACTTTTCACATATTGTTTGGCAAACAAACATGTTAGCGTGAAATAATTAATAAGACCTAAGATGAGCCACCACACAAGAATTTTTACAAGTTTAATTGTGTTGTTGTAAAATTATGGCTTTTACTAAGTGAGCATGCAAATGCTGTTCTATTACTAAGAAAAAATCATTTCATACTAGCAAAGAGCAATCAATTCTCTTATATTTGTAATTGAGGGGGATCTCAAGAGAAGCATTTAAAGGAAACATATAATAGAAGACATTCTATTAGGTGTGTATTTAATAGCAAGATTTACATTACTTGGAAATTAGGTTTCAATTCATCAAATGAGATTTATGTAGAATCATAGTGTTGCTGTCTAAAATAAAAGCAACAAATGTGGAGTAAGAATTATTTTGACTCTAATAAACGTAAAACTTAAGAAATAGTTGAAGTACTCCTTGATTCAATCAAGAGTGTCGAAAATATATATTAGATTATATACTTTGACAACAAGTTAGAGGTCTTTATGCATGATTAAAAAAATGTTTTTAGCATATCTCAACAATATGTGAAAATTGATTTTCATGTGCTCCTAGTTGTGAGAAAGACCTTTTAGAAAATAATAGATTGTGACTATTGTATATATGTATAATGACATATGCATTTAGATAGAAGAATTAGTAAAAGTTTGCTTATAAAATTTTCCAATCTTGTGTTTTTGTATAAAATAGAAACCTAGACACAGAGAGATTTTTTTTGTCAATGGGTGGTCCCCTTAAAGTCTGGGCGGTCCCCTTAAAATTAAGGGGGCCGCCCTTTATGAATTAAGAGGGTCACCCCCTGTTAAAAAAAAATTCTTAGAATTTTTGTCAAACAATTCTTTGATGATTATCATTTCTTTATTATGCCGAAAACTTAATCGATTTGTTCCATCATTCCTAGACCTAGACGTAAGTAGTTAAATGGCTCATATTTAAGTGGTTTTTGGTGCATAAGAATCACCAATGTGAGTTCTTGAAAGTATTTTCCCTTCCCTTTTAGTTCGTGCTCATCCGGACATAAATTTTGGAATAAAAGGGGAAAATGAAGAAGAATAAAGACGTAAGCGATGAGCTTGACAATGTCAAGACGAATGATGGTTAGATACAATGAAACTTCATCCACGACGAAGTTATGTATAGCCTTGTATCGTAGTATGTGAATGTTCATAGAACAATCACACGACGAGGTATGAGGTTATCTTAAAGGTAGTAGCGGAAAAGGTGGACGGAAAATATTAACCATCTATTTAATAATAGAGGCATGATTAAGGTTTTTATTTATGAACGAGTATGACATAATAATAAGAGTGGACTTTTAATTTGCATTTCTCGCCAATTAATAGTACTTAATATTTCGGATGAAATAATTAAGTTGTAAAGATTTTTATCGAAATATTTATTTTTATAGTAACAAGACTATTAAATTAGATAATGACACGATTTACGATCTTTTTGTAGATTTTGATTGTTTTCTATCCTAAGACGATGGGCAAGTTTGATCCTCATGGTGATATAACATCGGTGACATTCCTAAGGGGAGAATTGATAACGGTAGTGAAAGTACTTAGTCTTAGGATGTGTATATAAGAGAAGCTACGAATCACTTATGTAGAAACTTGTAAGATCTTTGTCACACGACGGTTGATGTTAGCTTTTAGCTTTTGGAAAGAAGAGTGAATGATGTGTTTGGCATAAAAATTCGTCTGAAAGGGGGTGTTTGTTTTTCCAGATAGGCGGTCCCCTTAATTAATTAAGGGGGTCGCCCATTTTACACGGCCGGTCCCCTTAATTTTAAGGGGGCCGCCCTCTGAAAAAAAAATTCTTTGATTTTTGGCCAATTTTTGTGAGAATGAATATTGATAATTTTTAATTAACCCTTTGTTTAATTAAAAAGTTTCTTTGACTATTTCGGACGAGATAATCAAGACGTCAATTTGAGAGGTGATATAGAGATGAGATTTCTTGCAAGGAAGAAGAACAAAAAAAATTAGTTGATTCGATTTGAGATGGGACGAGAATGGGTCTAGCGAAGTATGAAATAGTAGACTATAAGTTGAAAATATCAACAAGTTAATTTCGATAGACGTAGATGATGGATCCGAGACGATCATCGAGGTCGAAGGGAGTTTGTTTCATCCATAGTGTGTCAATGATCTTCGCGCGACTAGTCCTACTTCTATGTTAATTGTTAACCACTAGCTTGCTCTTCTTCATCTATGTGAGTTTGCAATGTGGTCATAGAAGATTTCCATTTTGTAGACGTATGACTATAATCTACGCGAAAGAGTAGTTCACAGAGAACTAATCTCTTCAAAGCTAGAAAACTAACAAATGATATCTCTAGAGACTATAATATATTCTAAGACTAAATTATACTAATATATCATTGGTCTACATAATATATCTTCTTATGACCTATATTCTACAGAGATTGTTTAAGTAACACGTACCTTAGACTTAAATGAGTTTCTTCAATGGATTCAAGGTAGAAAGCTTTAAGGATAAGGATTCATGGGAAATACTATCATGAATTCTTCAATCCATTGTCGGATGACAAGGATGTTTGTAGATGTCGAAAATTCAAAGGTTGAGTCGACTTAGCAATTGGGTCCCCAATGTTTCAATGTATCCGAAAATTATTGTTCCACAAATGTTTTTCATTTTGATTCGGACACATGGCATGAGTGAAATCTTCCACGTTGATTGAAGCTTGGTTGATGTGAATGTTTCCACATTGCGTGTTAGTGGTAGGGTTTAATTGTGTCTACCTTGGTCTCTTTCTAGGTTGAGATGTTTTAGACCGTGGATAATGGACTATTAGTTTTTCGGAGGAGGCGTTTTAGCCTCATTTTGGGTTTATAAATTTCCTAACTCTGAGTTTTGATGATTAAGGTTTATAAAAAACGTTTTACCTAAGTCATCACTCGCAATCGGAATTTTGTATTGTTAATAAGTCTGAATTTGTTGTTTAGAAAATGAGTTTTGATTCTACCAACTTTTCTTTCGACTCGATCTTTGTGCTTTTATAAATTTTCTGGTTTGGTTAACTAGGTGGCTCCTTTGCGTAAAATTAAATCCTAGACCGGGTTTTTATCTCCGGGGGGTTTTTGAGAAATTATTATTTTTTTTAAGTGATGTGACCACTATTATCAAATGATTTAGCTTAGATATTTCTACTTAAGTTTTTCCATTTTCAAACCTAAGGTCTTGGCATTATTTTGCATTCATATAACTTCCTTATCCTTTTCTAATCTAGATATTTTATCTTTTAGTTTTAGTACTTCATTTTCTAATTGAATTCTAGCTTGTTTTAGACTTTTATTTTTAGCCATGACTTTTAGTCTTACTTTGCATAGTCGACTATATTCACTATCTAAGTCTTTTTTGTCTAATGATGATTGGTCATTACTAAAGTATTTGGTTTCGGAAAGTACCTCATTCGATGCTTTAGCCATAAGATATTTTTCATCATTTGTCTTCTTCTCTTCATCTTCGTCGCTATCACTCCAACATCCTCTAACAAAAGCTCTTTGATTATAGATTCTTGACGCTTTTGTACATTCACCAATGAGATGATTTGGATCACCACATTTAAAACATTTCCTTATATTTTTGGAATGGCTTTCTTTCATCGTGTGGTTGTCGTTTTACAAAACCTACCTCGTTTTTGAATAATATTCTTGAAGTTTTCTACGGCCACATTGGGTATTATTCTTCGTCTTCACAATCAGAACTTGAGCTATTTTCATCACTAGATTCCTTTCTAGCCTTCAACGCAATAGATCCATTTTGTTCTCTTTTGCTTTTGACCGTCTCATAATCTTTCTTTATTATTTCTTCATGAACTTTCAAATTCCAATGAATTCATCAAGTGGTTGAGTTGTTATGATCTTTAATTCTTCAATCGCCGTGGGACTTTTCGTCGCCATTTTTTGGATGTTAATGCCTAAAAAAACTTACCTAACGCAATTCTTGCTTAGAAAAACTTCATCAAGTTGCTTTTAAACTGTATTATAGTGTTAATTTTGCAAAGGCATTAATCTATTGACTCTTCTTCCAGAATCGTTGAATTGTTCATATTGTTGAACAAGAAAATCTATTTTGTTAGCTTTGACTTGATTATTACCTTGATGAGTGATTAATAAAGTATCCCAAATTTATTTTGCGGTTTGACACATAAAATAATCTTTTCATATTTCTTTACGCGGACTAATGCAATACTATAAATTACATTTTAGCTTCATATTTTTTGCAAGTTTTTTTTAAGATCTCGTTTTGTTTATGAAAAGGTACAACTTCCATCCTTTTTTGTTTCGTGGATTTATTTGAATATAGGAGAAAATCACCATTGGTAATAACATGCCAAAGATCTAGATATTTTAATTTCACATAAGTTTTGAATCTATTTTCCCTATAAATAAATCTATCACTTTCAAATAGTGGTGGTCTTTGCATAGATTGCCCTTCTAAATAATTTTCCGATTCCATAGATCGATTCAAGTTTTAAAATACAATTTATTTTAAAAATCTTGTTTAGCGTGGCTCTTGATACCAATTGTGGAAAACTAGAAGGGGGTTGAATAGTTTTACCGCTTTTTAATTTAACGTTTATGTATGTTTGTAAAACTTAGATTCGACTTTTTGTGAATTCAATGCTTGCACAATATGAACAATATAAGTATATGAAATGATAAAGTAAGACAAGATATAAGTGTAAGAACAATCAAACCATAACGCGAGGATTTATTAGATGGTATTGGTAACGAAGCACCTCTTGCCCTATCCACTCCCAGAGCACTTAAACTCGAGAGTTTTCTTCCACTATATCAACAAGCTCCCTTATGGCGGAGGAAAACCGTACACAACGTTGGCTTACACGGATTGTCGACACAAAGCTAAAATGTCGAGTTATAATTCTTTAGTAGAACCAATCTAATCACAACACGCACTTCACGACTTGTTACTCCTTCACAACTTCCAAACTTCTTCACAACATCACACCTTTTCACAACTCACAATTCTTCACAACTTCACACCTTTTCACAACTTCAAGACTTCATTCAGTACACTACTTATATCACAAACTATCCTAACACTATTGTTAAAATCATCAACGAATAACTATACTTACAAAGTCGTCTAAGAATCTAGCACTACACCAATTACAAAGATCTAAATTGATTTACAAATATGTGGATATGAAAGCAAAACAAGGATGCTATGCACACTAGGTGTTATACTTCTTCAATTGTTGATGGAAGTATTCTTTCTTTCATTGTAGGAATTGAAGCTGGAAATCACCTTGGAAACAAAACTTTATGATTAATGATCAAGGCAATTTAGAGAGTATTTTTTTCTTTTTTCCACACACACCCCACAACATCCATTTTTTTTTTTTTTTTTTTACTTTTAGAGAGATGTGTGAAGCTGTTTTTAGAACAGAAAGAATGAGGCAAAAAGGTAAGAAAAATATTTGGGGGAAAGTCTCGTCAGTATTTATAGGACACGCTGGAGGGGGGGTCTTTGGACGGCCCCTTAATAGGGTATGTCGACCCCCTTATAATTATGGGGCCGCCCATGTATTTACTGGGGGCCGCCCAATTTTCAGAGCTCCTCTTTTTGCCCATTCAGGGGAAGGTGTTATGACTTTTTCTAGTCGTTTTAGGTCCGAAAATTTGTATTTCAATTGTTTATATGAATAAAACATGTTGTTTAATTGTCGAAAATGTTTTTTGTAATGTTTATAAAATGTCTACAACATTTTATAAAAATATTAAGTTTGAATAAAAATTTCCTCTCGGGATCCATAAAATGCATTTATCGCAGATGCGGCTTGAGTTTATTCATACCTTTAACGTGATTAATTATCGAAATAATAAACATTTTGAATTCAAATTTTCTACCAAAAAACGGCTAGAAAGTTCCAGAAAAACCTTCCCCACAAAAAGACAAAAAAGGGAGCGTCTGAAAAATGGGCGGCCCCCTTAATTAATTAAGGGGACCGGCCATAATTAAGGGGACCGCCCTTGTATAATTAAGGGGACCGCCCAAATAAAAAATTAATATTTTTCCCTATAAATAGTGGATTATTTCCACAGATTTTCTCACCTCTTTGCACATAGTTTTTCTCAGATCTAAACTCTTCTTTCAAACCTTTTTCTTTGATCACTTAACTTGTTATAAGTTTGTTTAAATGTGATCCAATCATCCATCCATTCAAGTGCAAGAGAAGAACTCTCGCTATCATCAAGATGCGAAGTTATGTAGTTTAGTTAGTGCATTCGTGACATGTCTTACATTCACAATGTATAGATCGAGTCCATGTATTCCAAACTTGTGTAATAGTTAGATCATGGTGATCATAAGAAGGTATGTTAGATTATGATGATCTTGGTAGTGTCTTGGTGATGTAAAGTTGTGAAGTGTAGGGAAGATGTGAAGTGTAGTGAAGTTGTGAAGTGTAGGGAAGTTGTGAAGTGAAGTTGTGAAGTTGTGAAGTGAAGAAGTTGTGTAGTTGTGAAGTTGTGTTGTGAAGTCGTGTAAGTAGTGAAGAAGTTGTGAAGTCGTGATAGATTGGTTCTAGCTAAGATTAGAACTCGACATCTAGCTTAGTGTCGGAAATTGATATAATCAACGTTGTGTACGGTTTTCTCCGCCTAAAGGGAGCTTGTTGATTAGTGAAGATAACTCTCGAGTTTCGTGCTCGGGGAGTGGAGTAGGGCGAAGAGGTGCTTCGTGACCGAACCACTATAAATCATCGTGTCCGGTTTGCATTTCCTCTTACTTATCTCTTTACATTTATATTTGCATTTATCGCTCTATATTTATATTTGCAATTGTGTGTTGTGTTGCTTATATAGTTTTGATTGTGTTTGTGTCATGGATTGATGTGGACATTGATATGAATATGTATTATTGGTATAGAATTTATATAAACACTCTTCATATTATATCACGCTTGATCGGTGATTTGTTACGAAACATTTTTTAAGATTTTAAAAGGAAAACATTTTTGACCCCCCTCTATGATTTTCACAATTGGTATCAAGAGCCACGGCGTTCTAATTTTCAAAACAAATAGTTTTAAAAATTGAGTATGATCCATGTATCAAATTACCCATTAAGGGGGATTAAATATGAAAAGTGTTTTGTTGATTAACTTGTATTAGTTTTGATATTATATACACTAATTATACTAGATCGAGATAAAAATGATATTTAAAATAAGTGTTATATGTTTGGTATCAAATTCAGAAAGTTGTACTCCCTCCGTCCCACATTAAGTGTCCACTATGACTTTTTTAAGTCTTCTTTCTCCAACTTTGACTCTAAATATTTTTGTACGTGTAATATAATAATTGATGCCAGATATATGAATGGATTAAGTTATTATATGTATTTGCATTTGTATAATTTTTATTAAGTATTATATAACACAAATAAATATATTTAAGGTCAAAGTTGAAGAGAAAAGACTTAAAAAAGTCATAGTGGACACTTAATGTGGGACGAAGGTAGTACATCTTTCCGCAAAGTCAGAAAATAATTTTTTACAAAAACCGTAATTCTGAGTATTAGGTGGGAGGCCCCCTTAAATATTTGGGCGGCCCCCTTAATTCCTGGGCGGCCCCTTAATTTTAAGGGGACCACCAGTCTGATTCCGCAATTTTTTTGAAACTTTGAAAAATCATATAAAATTAACTGTAAGTCCATTGAAGTCGTGCCACCGGCCATTTCGGAGAGAATTGAGTCTATTTTCATATAAAAATACTTGCAAGTATTTATTTCAAACTTAATTTAGTCTGAAAGGCAAAATACTATTTATTGTCCAAAACGTTGAGTTTCGTTTTAACGTAAAACTTGTATTTTATCTTTTCCTTTCGAGTCGGACATTTCTAGTCGGTATATCTTTGAAAAATGGTGTAATTAACTTTTAAAAAATATTAAACTTGACTTTTGAAATGGGGAGGAAACTAATTTGTCTTCAAACAAAACCGAGCTAAGTATACATTGTTGTATCTAATACACAAAACTACGACAAGTACTTTTATGTGTTATGCTATGTGATTATGTGAACTTTTTTATATCTTAAGTTAGCTAATTGAATATCTAAGCACATGTGTCATGTACACTATTCGTTTGTAACTAGTTTTTCGAATTATGTCTAACTAGAACTTATGCTAGATTTCTTGCATTAAGATTGTGAAATTGCTCTTGCATTGCATATAGGCATAAATCACTTAATTTACAAATGTTACATAAACATCTTGTAAATCTTTTCGAGTATGGAAATATACTTAGGGATAAGAGTTCAATAACTTATCAAGTATATTATTAAATATGTTAAAACTAGTCATCTAAATATTTCCAACGATTTAATCTATTATCAACAACACGTTTAAATATTTTTAACAACTTGCTTTGTTTGACCTTGGGTTGGTTTAACAAAAGAAAAGATTGTATTAATACATCAGTAACTAAGAAAAAGAAAATGCTTGTGCTCGCATGGTTCTAACATACACACATAATTATATTTTTCTAAAAACATATATGTTAGGTTTAAGAAAAAGACTCGGTCACCCCGTGTATTTTCATGTTTAGCGTGGCTCGTAGTTTTGTTAGTAATCGTATGACTTATGGTGTTGGGCCGGGTCTTTACCCACTGTAAGCCCATACCATAGCCCATTTTAGGGGCGTTTTGTAAGAACTATTTAAACCCTCTCCACACATGGAGAGGGTGTTGGTTGAATCATTTTACACACACAACTTAGTGTGTTTTTCTCTAGTTCTCTCCCAACCATCTCTCTCTCTCTAACTTTCTCTCTCTAGTTCATGTTTGTGTGAAATTATAGGAACCTACAATTGGTATCAGAGCCTCGGGTGGATTTAGTGATTTGTGGTTTTTAGTTGAGCTTATTGATTTGGTGTTTTGGCTTATTATTTCTTTTCTTTACATACGTCTTAATTTTTGTCACTCGTGTTAAAAAATTTCATACGTCTTTATTGGGCTTACTTTTCAAAAATTTCTAGTATTGTTGTGGTTAGTATTGTTGTGGTTATATATTGTGGTTATACGTTGGGCTTATATTTTCACAGAAAGGGTGCGTTTAGTTTTTGGTTTGACAATCAAAAGAAAAAGTCAATATCACTTTTCAACATAAGGGTGCTTTTTTCACTACAACAACGGTTTCATCTCTGTTTCTTTTTATTTGCAATTTCGTTGTAAAACTTTTAATGGTGACCGTGGTTAAAAGCTTATTTTAGAGCTTATTGCGGTTTTCTTTTCCGTGGCGTATTTGAGCTTTAACACAGCTTATTCATGTAGCTTTGTTGGACACGGCCTTAGTTGGATTTTCTTATTTCTTGAAAAGCGTCACATTTCCTTAAGCTTATTTGTTAGCTTATTTGTTCACGTGGCTTAAGATTTCTTCATTGCGGTTTGTCAAAGTGGTCCACGATTTGAATCACAAGGGAACACAGATCCATGTTTTTAGCATAAAGGACACAAGGACGATTCTGTTTGTTTGTTAAAAGACAAGAAAAAGTACAACTTGCGGTTTGTGTTTTTATGCGTTTTGCTGTTTGTGCAAATTTCGCTCTTGCGGTTTGTGTCATTTAGACGTCTTGCGTTTTGTGTCTTTCTTGCCATTGCGATTTGATAAACAGGTTGCGGTTTGTCAAGCGAACTTGCGTTTTGTCAAGTGATTGAAGACCCTAAATGCAATAAATCTAAACGAAACTCTGCCAAAATTTTCAAAGCATTGCGGTTTGTCTCAAAGGGCAACATTGCGTTTTGCCTAGCAAGTAAAGAATTGCGTCTTGAGTGTTGAGATTTGCCTTACATTGAACAACTTGTCGAAACCGAAACACAACTAATCGAGTTATACTAAAGCATATTATGAACAACGTGCTCATTCGTGCTCATTCGTATTGATTTCGGGTTTTTCGGGTTTCGACGTCGGTTAACTACGGGACTTCTTTCCTATACCGTTGCGATCGTGAACTCGTTTCGATCATCGTGGTATATTCGGTTTTCACCGACGACAACCGTAGCATTCCGCGAGAAGAAAAATAGAATCGTTCCATTTTAAGATAATTATAACGAAGAAGAAAAGTACAAACAGTGGCGGGAAGTGTTTTCTTAAACTAAATTCGAATTTTACACTTTTGGCCCCTCGACTTCAAAACAGTTCTCATAAATAACCTTTAGATTTTAACTTGTTTACTATTAACCCTTTGGTTTTAAAGCAACATTAAATATAACCTTTACTTTTAATTTTTTTTAATATTAGTTTTTAGATTTAAAACATTTTCACTTTTTACCTTCATTTTTCAAATTCCTTCTATTTTTAGTCTTTGTTTTCTTTTATATTTAAACCTTTAGTTTAATAATAGTTTTCACCGTTAGTCCTTTTAGCTCAACAAATCGTTAACAAAAGTTCCAATACTTCAAATACGACAACGATTTCACCAACAACAATTAATCAATATTTCATGGTTTCTTCTTGATTTAGTAAAATCCCGTAAAAGATTATTCTTTTATCAGTTTAAGTCATAGATTTGTAAAATCCCATGAACGTTAATTGATTCATCATAACCACAACAAAATCACTTAATCTACTTAAGATCCTTAATTTAATTTCACATATCGAATTTCAATGCAATCTTCAAATTCAAATTCAAAAAAAAAGAAAAGCTGCAACTAACGCAACGTCTTGTAAAACAAAGGCACTCCCACTGCATGGCATGGTTTAAACAGCTCGAGACACATCTTCATGATCTCTATCTCAATAGTTCGTCTCATGTGGTTGATGCATTTAAACCGGCATTTCACTCATTCTTCGGTGAAGAGCATCAAACTTTCAGATTGAAGATGTTCCATAATCTGGCTCAGTTAAGGCTACAACTTGAAAGAGAGAATCTTCTTGAGGGTAATCCAAGGACTTGTCTTGAAGCACTCCGAACACAATTCAAGGAATTTTTTGCCTCAAAAAGGGTAAATTCATCAGAACATCTAAATCAATGTTGGCAAAAAGATTTCAAAGAGTACACGTTCTGCGAACCTGATACTTACAGACGTGATTTACTTGAGAACCTGGATACACTTGAAGCGGTCATTCATAGAGCTGTAATTACATACGGTAGATTACAGCTACAGTCACAAGATGTTCAGATAAATCCAGTTCAAGCAGTGGATGACAGTTTGATTGTCTCAAAAAGCAGTTGGATAGAGTCAGAAAATTACAATGCACTCGACAAATCAATGAATGAAACTCAGTTACAACAACACAAGAGTTTAGTCACTGAGAGTACAACATTGGATGCTAATTTAAACACGGACGTTAAAGCATTGGATGTTGGGTCGGTTATTACTGAAAGCAGCGGGACAAAGTCAGATAAGCATGATACAAGCAGCAGTTCAGGGACTTATATCACACATGTTGTGGATGCAAATATCAGACCAGTAAATGATCGAGTGCCATTTGCTGAGGTACAATTTGACTGCTCAACATAATGTCCTTGCTAATGAACAACAGCATACTGAGCAATCTGAACCCATATACGACACATATCTTGTTAGGATTGATAAAAGTGACGATCTTATTGAGATAGAAGTCTTGTAATAAATAGAATAATAATATTGTGTAATAGGGTAAGTGAAAGGCTCGTGACTAAAATAAAGTCACAAGACTTAGCTAAATAGAAAAAGTCTAAAAGACAAGGGGGCTAAATGGTAAAAGTCTAAAAGACAAGGGCTTTATGCTCATTATTGTAAAAGGGTATAAATACCCCTCCACCACCTCATTTGTGAGGTGTGTCTCTAGGTGTTTCTTAATCTCATTCTAATCTTTTCTCTAATCCTCCTCCTCCCTCTTTCTCTCTCTACTTTCTCTCTCTAGACTAAACACTTTATTGCTTATTGATCCTATATTCAAGACCTCACAAGTGGTATCAGAGCTGCAGGAGCGATTTAGTGTTGTTTAGGAGTGCTTATTCGGACTGCTTATTCGTTCAGTTTATTGCGTGAGCTTATTTTTAAGCTTTTTCGGTTTTATTTGAGCTTATTTTGTGCTTATTGCTAATTTCGGGTGTGTTTTATGCAACCGAGATTGATTGCTTACGGTTTTATCGTAAGAATCTTGGCAAGATTAGTACCGAATTTGCTTATTTGTGCTTATTTTTTATATTCAGCAGCTTTTTAATTTCAAATTCAGTAAAATTTGTTACATCTGGTCAAACTCGGTAGTCAACTGGTCAAACTTTTGTTACACTTGGTCAAAGTTTGTTTCATCTGGTCAAAATTTGTTACATCTGGTCAAAGTTTGTTACATCTGGTCAAAGTTTGTTAGAACTGGTCAAACTCGGTAGTCAAAGTTTGTTACACCTGGTCAAAGTTTGTTAGAACTGGTCAAACTCGGTAGTCAAAGTTTGTTACACTTGGTCAAAGTTTGTTTCATCTGGTCAAAATTTGTTACATCTGGTCAAAGTTTGTTACATCTTGTCAAAGTTTGTTACATCTAGTCAAATTCGAAAGTCAAATTCAGAAGTCACATTCAGTAATTTTTTTGTCAATAGTCAAACTCGGAAGTCAAATTCAGTAAAAAAAAAAATTGGTCAAAAGTCAAACTCGGAAGTCAAATTCGAAAGTCAAATTCAGTAAAAAAAATAATAATTTGGTCAATAGTCAAACTCGGAAGTCAAATTCAGTAAAAAAAAAAATCTATAATCAATTGAAATTGATCAATTCCGGTTTTATCGTAATCTTGATTCCTTTTCAATTGATTCTTCTGAGAAAACTGTAATATTTGTGAACGATTTGATGTGTGTGGAATTGATAGTTTGTGTGGATATGATAGTTTGTGTGTGATTTGGTTTGTGTGGTATTTGTGATTGAATTTTTGTGTTGAAATTTTTTTGGTTCGTTGTGATTAAATCAGAAAAAATGGGATCAAACGAGGAAATAATTCAATTACTTCAAAAGACACAAACGATTT
>BQNB010075147.1:0-25919 GCA_026074375.1 Tanacetum coccineum | reverse complement strand
TCTGAAGGATTTAAAGTACCCTATAGTCGATCAACTGGAGAAGTTGAAGGATGCCCCTATAGACGTGGTCATGGCGTTCTTATACTTGGAGAGTGATTCTGGAGAAGACACTCCTCAGTGGATCCGTGAGCTTCGCCCCAGCTCTTCCCAGCTAAAGATCCTTGTGTACCCTGAGGTGCGCGACCCTAAAGATCCTTGGTCCTTCAAAGAGGATATACTGTTGGCGGATGACATCGCGGCTAACATAAGCCGCGCCGAAAAGAAGAAGAAGTGCCGGGTGATGTGCCGTACCCATAGGGTCGGTTCTGCCCACCATGCCAGATCTGACGGCGTCCCAGTATCAGTGCCTACCATTGCTCCTCAGGGTCTTGCCATCCTGCTGGCAGATGCTGCTATGCAAACTGAAGGTAAGGCATCTTCGAGGTTGCTTAGATCCAATACCTTACCGCCTATGTATAATTTGGATTGGCCCTAATACCGTCTGTAGTACTTAGACAATATTTTTTGTTTGTAATATATCCACGAATATCCGTGGTTAACAATGTTTGTAATTTATCATTGCCTGATATATTTTGTTTATAATCGCACTGGTAGTGTCTTACATGCTCTGTGAGAGTCTTTTCTTATATACTTAACGTCTTAGGTATGCGTAAAGTAAGGACACAGAATCCGTGACCGTTGGGGTTGCAACCCTCTTACGCGACAAGCCGATTATAAGGATGATTAGCCTATAATTATCCAGAGATAGTCATGAATGACAAATAATATGAATTAAAGAAAAAGAGATATTTACTTAAAAAAGGTTTAACTTTTCATATAAAGAAAGCGCTGGGTTAGCTAGACCCAGCGGAGTTTTATTCATGCCCTAAAAACAAAAAGGAAACAAAATACATGGATTACTTTATTACGAGTCCTAATTGTAGTGTGAATTCATCCATGCATGAATCGTGGCTCAAAGGTAACACTTCTTTAGATTGGCGATGCTCCATGTCCTTGGGAGGACTGTCCCGTCAGTAGATCTTAGCTTGTATGCTCCATCTCCCAATGCTTCCGTTACCTCATAAGGTCCTTCCCACTTCGGGCCAAGCTTCCCTCCATCTACGGCATGACTAGCGTTATTACTACGATAGACAAAGCTGTATCATATAGATGGCCGCGGCTTTGTCTTTGACTGGAGCGTCCTTTTTTCGGTCTTTTGTTGATCTCTATCTTGCCTGATTTCTTTAATGAAGTGCTAGAGCTTGCCTGCTCTTACCAACTCTTCAATCTGCTTTCTTAGCTGCACACATTCATCAGTGTTGTGTCCTTTATCATTGTGGAACTCGTAGAACTTGTTGTTGCTTCTTTTTTCTACTAGGGTTACCATGGGCGATGGTGGTTTGAACTTTCCTGACTTAGCCGCGAAAATTTCTTTGGGCGTTCTGGTTAGGGGAGTAAACTTGTTGGGCCCCCGCCCATCCTTTGGCTGGTTTCGGAAGTCAGGTCTTTGCTCAGAGGTGTGCCGTTTAGACTGGTCCTGTGACTTCCAAGGTGTGTGAACTTTATTTTTGGAAGCGGCAGCGGTTTTTCCCCGTATGAAAGCCGTGGTGGCAGTCATCATTTCCTCCACAGTCTTTGGGACGTGCTAATTGAGGCGTTTTATCAATTCAGGGTTATTGACTCCATGCATGAATCCGGAGATTCGCATGCACTCAGGGGCTCCCTTCATGCGTCCGGTTTCAATTTTGAAACGCTTTATGAACTCTTCAATGGTCTCCCCATCCCTCTGCTTGATGTTGTGAATTTCTACTGGATCTTTCACATACTTCTTTTGCTGCATAAAGTACGCTAGGAAAGCCGCTTTGAGACCCTTGTACCCATCTATGCTTTCTGGAAGTAGCTCATCAAACCAGACTCTTGCGGCCCCTATTAAGGTAGAGTTGAACATGTGACACCATGTAGGCATTGCCCAACGTTCTACCTGTGCCGCGGCTTGGAAGATTTTTAAGTGGTCTTCCGGATCTCCGGTTCCATCATAAGTTTTCACATTGTTAGGCATTCGTGTCTTCCGCGAACTTTTAAAGTTGCGAATTCGAGGTGTGAACGGATCTAC
Source organism: Tanacetum coccineum (assembly GCA_026074375.1). Lineage (NCBI taxonomy): Eukaryota > Viridiplantae > Streptophyta > Magnoliopsida > Asterales > Asteraceae > Tanacetum > Tanacetum coccineum. Next base: position 23,827 of record BQNB010075147.1, on the reverse strand, counting down.
ATCCTTGCAAGTCCAGGGTACGGCCAGGTCTTCTTCATCTGTTGGCTTGCGCCTTTTCGCCTTTGACTTCCAGTGTCCTCTGTTACTGGTGCTGCTTTCTGATCCGCGAGATGGTAGGGATTCACTTTCCCTCCATCTCTTTACGCTACGGGAGTGATCTCTGTCACGAGAGCGATCTCTATACTTGGTTCTGGTCCCATGAGAGAAGTAAGTATCGTCGTATGATTCTTCGACGCCACAGAGGCGGTCTCTGATTCGGGGACGGTCCCTACTGAGGGAACTGCCTCTACCGTGAGAGGGATCCCTAGAGCTCGCCTTACTCAGCCCGGACTTTGTTATACTTGGCGAGTAGGTATCACTGAGTTGCTCATGCATGCTCTTCTTATGGTGGCTCAGGCGGTTAAACCCGTTTCTGTCATCGTGCCTTTCCCGACCACGTGTCCTGGATCTCTCATGATGGAACCTTATAGGCGAGTTTCCTGCCCTTGAGTTCAGGGAGTTCTCCCTTTCTCTTTGGATTTTCCTGGAGCTTTCTCCAAAATCCAGTCTGGTTTGGACTTCTTTTCGCTTGTCATGACGCGCCCTGTCCATAATGATCGGCAAGATGTCTTCGTAGTGTTTTTCACAGAAATCTAGGATGCAGGCCTTGGGCACGACATCTGCTTCCTTCAGCGTCTTTTCTTTGACAGTGGCAATGATGAGGGTAACGTTAGCCATTGCGCTCATTGTTTCTGAGAGTGGTTCCTAGTGTTGGGTCCCACGGATGGTGCCAACTTGTTGATACAAAAGTTGGGTTAGGTTGTGTTTGGTCTGAATAAGCGGTTTTTCGGGTATGGAGTACCTCGTTCTTGTACCAAGTGAATTTGCTTCAGGATCCCTACACAAGGAATAAAACACCGTTAACCTTATCGTGGGAGCAGATCCCACGATTAGACTCCGGCGTGAAAGTAAGTATATAGCCTTGGGGAGTAGTCGAATGTAATTGGGGTTTATACGATACTTGTATTGATGATAACCGTCTTCCTTTTATAGGCCAAGTAGGCCCTAGGGTTTCCTTATCTTTCGGCCCAAGACTTGTCCGATATCTTCGGGATTTGGCCTTATCTTAACCTATTCAAATAAGCAGAGTGTATCCCTTATCTAGTTAGATTATCTTTTCCTAAAATAGCTTATAAAGATATTGCATGCAGAAACCACGTGCTGGAAACCGCGCTCTGGCAGCCACAGCCCAGACGGGTGTCCGCGACCGCGACCCGTTGGCCCAAGTAGTGATAACAATGAGAAAGCTCATAGTTGTATGAGTGAACCGGGTCGGTCCACACTATACGTCATCAGTAGCAATATGAGTTAGTAGTAAGCAATAATATTTAACAGGAGTAGTAAGTAGGAGAAGTTTGTCATATAAAACCGTTTGATTAACTAGACATATAAACAATAAAATAAATAAAGACCAAAATAACCATTATTTTACATATGCAACCTTATATAAACATTATGTATTTAAATGACTAATATTAATACATCAATACGTAATATGTTTTAATAAAATATAAATAAAACCTAAGGCATGTGTATATATTTTTCATCGGCAATAACTACACAAGTTTAAAAATAAAAAAGAAGACACTAAATTTTGACAAGACAATCAAAGTCTTTACCAAATTATTATAATGACAATACTCGTTAATTAATAGATAGGAGCATTAAGGTAAATCTGATTCAAAAATGCTAATTCAATATTCTCAAAAGCTCATATGAAGACCATTTAAGAAAATAGCATTTTGACCAAATCTTAAATGCTAGATGTTTTTTTATGATAAAAAGGTGAACGTATATTATTGCCTCAATAAAACATCAACAATACAAGCAAACTATAACACTACCACATGCCCAAAACAGATTAAAGCAGCTAAACAAACATACAAAACCAACAAGAATACTATCTAGATAACAATACAATGAAAGAGCAATGAAACAATACTTATGAGAGTTCACCAATTCTTCTAGTCTAACTGTGAATTAGTTAGCATTAGGATTCCATGAAGAAACTTTATTACTTGGCTATATTTTCTTAAAACAAACACCCTACCTGAGTTTAGAGCAGTTCCAGTCACACTAAATACAGAGGCTCTTGTTAAAGACATCACCAAATAATGAATAAAACTTCAGTTTCATTGAGGATTCACACATTGAGTCCTCAATATTAACGCTAAATACTCTAAAATGCTTCAAAATACTTGTCGTCAAACACAACCTAAATGGTAAAACAAGCTGTGACATGAAGCGATGTTGTATATGTAAAACTATTAAGAGTTAATGATAGTATTAGACGTTTCGAATCCATTTGGAACATAGCCATACATTTATAAGTCAGAATTTGTAAAATTGGTATAGCTGCGGAACCATTCCTACAACAAACCATACATTGAAAACAAGGCCGGCTGAAGGGTGTGTGCCGCATGGCGGGTGGCAACAGGGCCCCGATTTCATGAAGGGCCACAAAATTTCCTGCCATGCTTATACAATATCAACATACAAGCCCAACATGCATGTTCGCATCTTCTAACTCTTATTAATGAACTCATACATTTTGTTAGTGGGTTATATTATGACTCATTTATCCTTAAAACTGAACCAAAGTCTAAGTATTGATCCTATTATGAGAATAACCGACAGCTCTATTTTAATAATCAGCGTAATAAACAATCGGTGCTATTAAATTCCAAATTCCAGTCTTCTTTGGCATTTTTCTTTAGATGGAGTTTTATTTGCGAACATAGCCATACATTTATAAGTTCTAGAATTTGTAAATTGGTATAAGCTGTGGGAACCATTCATACATCTAACCATACATTTTTAAAAATGTGAGTAACTTGCAAAAATCGTACTTATAGTTTGGTCAATCTGCATGTTTAGTCCTTATGATTAGAAAATTGCAGGCGGCCTCCCTACGAGGAAACATTGGGTTCTTTTTCGTCCCCGACCAAAATGTAATAACTAAATTTCCCGTCTAACACGAAGTTAAACAGATATGGGTTGTATATAAATATGTTTAGGTCAAAAACATGTCAACCAGTCAAACACGTGTTTGGGTTGAGTAAGTATTAAACATGTTAACCCGTAAACCCGTTTAAATGTATTTTGTTGTGTACTTAATACGAGTGAATTACGATTATAACTCGAATATCATTGAAATTGTTGTATAGTTACTAGTATGTTATGTTTATCATTTTTTATATCATTATGTCATTTTTTACATATAAACTAGTTAAATCGACAAAACACTAACCTTATTTACCGCTTGGTCTATTTACTTAAACAGGTTAAACGGGTCACAAACGGGTTATGCAGGTCTGGGTTAGGGTTGAGGTTCTTGATACGATTAATAAATGAGTCGTGTTTGGGTAAAAGTTATAATAACCCGTCAACCCGCAAACCCTAGCAGGTCAACCCGAACACGACTCGATTGCCACTCCTAACGAAAACTAACCTAAGGTTTCCCACAGAGAGGCCGTCTGCAGTTTATAAACCATAAAGACTAAACATAAACTTGACCAAACCACAAGGACAATTTTTGCAATTTACTCAAAAAATAATACAATGTGAACGTTGACTTTGAATTCTACTGACTACTGAGGCAATGTATTCATAGAATGAATGTTCATACTTCATACAATGACTTAGCAATCTCAAGGCTTTTCTAACTACATTCATTCATATGGCTGAATCAAAGGTATTGTTAGTATTATTATTGTTATAATTTTAGTCCATATGCTGAATCAACCAGTTTTGGAATCAGACCCGCTTGATGAACATAATAAGCTGGAGATCAGTGATACTGTTATTCCACGCGATTACTCAAAAGGGCCACATCGAGCTAACATGGAGCTTCTTAACGGTATGCTTAAATATATTATGTACTTATACTGAAGCTACTTAAATATGAGTGTTTCACAAACACTACAAGAAAAATATCATTTTACCAGACTTTTTTTTACACACTTTAAAAAAGTGTGTAAACATTTATAATTAGGGGTGAGCAGAAACCGCACCGCAAACCACAAAACCGCACCACAAAAACCGCATCACCGCCAAAACTGTGTTCGGTTATATTTAAGAAAAGAAGAAAAACCAGCATTTATTGCGGTTTGGTTAATAATTTAACAGTGAGTGAAGAGGCTACTCCCCAGTATGATCATTAGTATTCTTATTAAATTAATACAGTGTTTAGTGAGGTTTACATTAATTATATGCATTTTTATAACAAAAAAAACCGACATTGTAAACCAAAAACCGCACGTGATGGTGCGGTGCGGTTAAAAACCGCAAACCCGCAAAAACTAAAACCGCAAACCCCGTGGTGTGGGGGTGGGGGGGGGGGGGGGGTTTGGGTTGCTATTTTGTGAAGAAACCGCAAATGCGGTTGCGGTTCGGTTTTAGTCAAAAACCGCACCATGCTCACCCCTATTTATAATTGTGTAAATGTGAGTAAAATATTTTGAATTTATTTATCATTGTGTAAAAAATTAGTTAACCTAATCTAACAATATAGATTTGTTTAGAAAAAAAGTTAAAACACCATTGAAGAGGAGACAGAGCATATGGATCGTCCTGAGAAACCAACAGACCGGAACTAGACTGGACCAACATATTTGGTCCGGTCTTCGGTCCATGTTTTTCTTAAATTCGTAATATCGGTTCATGTTTGGTTCGTCTTACAAAAAACCCGGCGATATATCTTTGTTGGGGCCCGAACCGGACCGACCTGGAATCGACCTTACCAGACCATTTTCGGTCCGGCGTTTTGGGACAAACTTCGTTTTCGGTCCGATCCAATCTTGTCGGTTCAATCCGTTTTTATCTTGACCTGTATCAACCCTTACTTTGAATGGTGAACAAATTAATAATGTGTCCACACTTTCAAGTGTGGAAACATTTTAAAGTTTTTTATAATTAGTTCACACGTATCTGTGCAACTATTTTTTTACATATTTATATGTGTTAATAAACCCAAAATATTTTTGTGTAAAAAAGTGGGATAATATAGAATTTTTTTAAAATAGTGTACACTATTTTTTTTAGTGTTACACTGTTTTCATGAAGATTTAGATAAAATATATAACTCAAAAAGTAATTTAGTTTTTACTTTCGACACTGTGAATCCTATCTCATGATCTTTTACTTAGTAAAGGAAAACGAAAAGTGAGGACTTTTGCATTTAAAAAAAAATAATTTTTCCTTATTAGGTATGATGCTTCAAATTTTTTATTATTTTTGAATATATGTTTAATTAAAAAGCTTAAATACTTCTAAAATTGGCATTTAGTCCATATGCATGTTATAAATGTAGCTGGTGTTTGATCATTATTATGATGGTGTCATTGTGTAGATGAAAGAACCAGTTTTGGAATCAGACCCACTTGATGAACAGAATAAGCTGGAGATCAGTGATACTGTTATTCCACGCGATTACTCAAAAGGGCCAAATCGAGCTAACATGGATCTTCTTAACGGTATGCTTAAATATATGTACTTATTATAATTAAGCTACTTAAATATGAGTGTTTCAGAAACTAGTGTACACTATTTTCTGATACTTACTAAAGTGCAAATGATACTTATTCTGTTTTCATTGAAGGGTTTAGATAAAATACATTAGTAAAAAAGTAATTTTAATTTTACTCTGAGATAAGCAGCTCCCGGCTTATCAGAAACTGATGTTACCTCAAAATAAGCAAATAAGTAAAAACGATTTGGATGACACAAAACTCTACTTCCTCTTAAAAACAACGAGGTTTGCAACCCGCACTCTGCCGCGGAGTGTGAAGGACTAACTTTGAAACGATAACTCTAAGAACTATTTCCGTAAATTGTTTATGAATTTTTTTACGGAAATAATCCCTGGGTTATGGTTCTGTCGCAAAGTTGGTCATTAAGGATTAACTTTGCAACAGATCTATAACCCCGAGAACTATTTTCGTGCAGTGTGGTTTTGATATTTTATGGGAACCGTGTTTGCAAATTTAAGAGAAACTGAAAAAGAAAAAATATAGATAGATGATACTATTTTGGACAAGTATTAGAATACTCCTTATTCCAATAAGGTAAAGTTTTAGTAAAAGCTATATATTATTGAACCCGTTAATTGATACATGCTATGAACAGAGCACGTAAAACTTCATATTCTCATCCAAATTGCAAAACTTTCCATGCTTGCTGTTTGCCAATATACATTGCCATTCACTACGATCTTCAATAACCGTAAGCTAAGTTCCACGACCAACAAAAAAACTCGACACCTAAATGTTCAAGACATTATTTATCACCGCTGCTATGCGGGTAACCAACTATTACTACTTGATGCTATTTCATCTTTTCTGTAATAATGAAAAAACTTTATTTATCGAGATGGGCTTGCTAGAAGCTAGAATACTACATTGTGTTATCTCATTTCTTTTAGAAATTGTACTTGGAGGGTGCATTATGTTGTCTCAAACTCTCATAGAAAGCCCACTAAGAGATGGGTTTGATTTTTAATTCTTATATATAATGTGATAGTTTTGATTATAGTATACTTGATTTTAATGTATCAAACCAATACAAATTGATGGATTCAAACCGGCTATATGCATTAAACAGAGAGTACTAACTAACTGTTTGCAATAAAATTACTTTAAAGGACCTAGAGAAGATTACCTCAGAATTGGTGTCCCTCTCTACGAAGCTTCGATTAAATGCAATTGGAAAGCTGCTAAAGACATTATTGATAAGTACCCCGAGTTAGAGTTGGTAAGATATAGTATTACTGAAAATGGGGAAACCGCGCTTCACATTGCGGCATCTGCAAAAGTCCCTGGAAAGGTAAAGGAGTTTGTGAAAAATCTGGTGACTTTAATGAAAGAGGAAGACTTGGCACTTGAAAATGAAAATTATAACACCGCGCTCTATCTAGCCGCTGGAGCTGGAAACATCAACACGGTCAAGATTATGTTGGAAATGAACAAAACATTGCTTTCAATCCCAGGTGGTGGCACAGCAAATACAATTCCAACACTGATGCCAATATATACTGCTGCCTTGTTTGGAAATCACAACGTGGTGACGTATATGCATGAAAAATCTAATGATTTGATTGATGATCATTGGACGCCTCTGACTCGTGGATGGCTTCTTGAAAAATGTGTTGAGAATAATATGTTTGGTACGCATTTCAGTACCTACACATTCTACCTTTTGTTGCTTATCATATGGAGCATTGTTGTGCATAATTCATCTTTCTAACAAAGAGATTATGACACGTGCTCACAAACTTTCAAGTATCATATAGTTAGGAGGTCAAGTAGGAACAAAAGTGAGGAGGACATCATTCTCCCTTAATTATCAGTAGAAATATGTCTTCTCTACTCCTCTTTTTAAAAACCTCCGTCCCAAAATAAGTGTCTAGTTTGATTTTTTTAGAGTCAAACTGGTTCAACTTTGACCTTAAATAGTTACTTTTGTGTTATATAATACTTGATGAAAATTATACCAATGAAAAACTCACCTAAAACCCAATCCATTCATATATTTTGCATCAAGTATTATATAATACACACAAAAATAGTTAAGGTCAAAGCTGAACCAGTTTGACTCTGAAAAGTCAAACTGGACACTTATTTTGGGACGGAGGTAGTATCGGTTATGAAGGCGTGGTTCATATACTTAAAATAGAGGTCAACATGTGATGAAGGCATATAGTAAAAAATTAACTAGACAAGGGTAACAGCGAAACTAAAAAGCATTGTGAACATAAGTTACGTCCCTTAGCGGATGCAAGTGTTAATAAGTTTTTCCTTAAAAACATAGCAAGTGGTATGCAAGGGTTGGCAATGCAGACTAGCGAGGACGTAGGGATTGCCCTTAACTGCGTTTTGTCCAGGCAAAGACCCTACTGATAGGTGAAAGCAGTCATCAAAGTGTTATAAACTTTATTCATCTTTAAGAAGTTTACTGAGAAACAAACTAATTAATCAATGTAATTGAAAAAAATGAATAATCTCTATTTATCGTTCTTGCTTTTCATTGGTAATTTTTGTAAACCATGGTCCCTCACAAAGCGATATCAAATATATATCAGATGTCGCACTAAAGATAGTGAAAAGCTATCCAACACTTGGTACAACTAATGGGAATATACTTAGAGTCCTGGCTCGAAAGCCTGAATCATTTCGTGAAACAAATTCAAATTTCTTCCAAAAAACCATCAGTTGGGCTAAAGATCTGTACTCTAAGAAGAATATAACTGATCAGCCATCTGAAAATGGCAATGAGAGTGTTCCTGAAAATTTGGTTCAAGAGGCTAAAACAAAATGTGGTATTATTGGGAAAACCATCAAGGCTGGCAAACATCTCTACTCCTCGAGTGTGGAGAAAGCCATCAAGACAGGAAAACATCTCTACTCCTCTAGTATCATTGGAAAAACCATCAAATCTTGCAAACATCGCTGCCCCTCTAGTATCATTGGGAGAACCATCAAGTCTGGTAAAATCTCTACTCCTTTATGTTTATTACACATCAACGTCTGTCTCTCAGAATAAGTATCAGCAATTTGGCTTATTTTCTGGTGTTTGCTTTCAGTTAGTGCAGTCATTGCTTCGAAGGTGGTACCTCCTGAAAAAAATGATGAAGCATTGCAACTACTAAAATTCATTTGGAATGAGATTGCGAAAAAGCCTAAGAAAGATATTGATTTTATACTCAGAGGGCCTGGAACAAAGCTAACTACTGGAAATGTAGATCATGCTAAGCAACTATTTCTGAACGTATTGTGAAAATGCAATTTGATATGCAGAAGTTAATATCAGGGCCGGCAGAGCATGGAAAGGAAGATCAAAATCTGAAACTGAAAAATATCATATCTCATCATATTGCGAGAATGCATTATGAAACCCAGAATGTAAACGAGGGGCCTGCTGCTTCAACTTCGAAGGTTTCAAATACAAAGACAACACACCCTTCTCGAATACTCTTTGTTGCAGCTGAAATGGGTAATACTAACTTTGTAGTTGAGCTCATCCGGAAATATCCTGATCTTATATGGAAGGTAAATGATGACAAGCTAAGTATATTTCACATTGCTGTTAAACATCGTCACGAGGGTATCTACAACCTCTTGTACGAGATAGGCTCAATGAAGGATTTGATAACTCCTCTCAAAGATGGTGATGAGAACAATATGTTGCATTTAGTTGGGAAGAGTGCGAAGAGAAAGCGACTCCAGGATGTGTCAGGAGTGGCTTTTCAAATGCAACGAGAACTATTATGGTTTAAGGTACAAATATTTTGGTCATTTCTTTCATTTTTCTTTCACGGCGAGTAGCAACAAGGCATTTTGAAGCTATTTAGCTTACGAATGTATCTGTTTAATTTAAGTTTTTTTTGTCAAATAGGTCAAAGCATTAATTTTAGCTTAACGGGGAACCGGTCAAATGGGATGAAAGTCGCTGAAAATCTGTTTTTAACACTGTTTTTGTAGCCACAATAAATTATCTGATTACTTATAATAAAATACAAAAATATGACAAAAAAATGTGGTGACACGTACTAAATTCGACCTTTACCCGTCTCGCCCATTTGGCTACGTAATTGATGTGTGATGTAGTTTATAACTATTATAATTCGAGTTACATTGTAGGAAGTGGAGGCCATGATCCCTCCTTCTTATAGAGAAAGAAGAACAAATATGGTCTAACGCCATTAGAATTATTCACAGAGGAACACAAAGAGCTAGTCACATCAGGTGAAAGATGGATGAAAGAAACGGCTAATCAGTGTATGGTTGTTGCGGCACTCATTGCAACCATAGTATTTGCAGCAGCTTTTACGGTTCCTGGTGGATATGACCAAACCAGTGGTATCCCTATTTTCCATTCAAAAGCAACCTTTATGGTTTTCGTTGTGGCAGATGCCATTTCTCTATTTTCATCTACAACATCAATTCTCATCTTCTTATCTATCCTCACGTCTCGCTATGCTGAACATGATTTCCTGGTATCACTACCTAAAAAGCTGATGACAGGTCTAGCAAGTCTTTTCCTATCTATAACAACCATGACGGTCGCTTTTAGTGTCAGCTTTTTTGTTCTTTACAATAAAGGTGTGATATGGATGCCAAGCCTTATCGGTGCATTTGCTTTGATGCCAGTCCTCCTATATATCAGGCTTCAATATGCTTTGTTTTTTGATGTCATTCGCTCGACATATGGTTCTAGGTACCTATTTAAACCCACAAAACATGTTCTTTACTATGAAAACCCCAAAGTCTAGCAACCATCATCTGTTATTAGATGGGAGAGAAACAAACATCAATGTATTCAGTTTTTGGTTTACTCATATTGCGCTTTTCGGCTCATTTTTTTACTTAAATTTTTGGGACTCGATGTCACACTACAACTCATATAATTTTGATAACTCAGATGATTGTAAGAGGAACTCTCCCTCGAGTTCTTGGGGTAGGGATTTGTTAATGCCTCCAAATCTATGCATGTTATTCTTTTGCTCTATGGTAATTTCAAAGCCAAAAAGATCGTGTTTTTGTGGTATTGAGTTTGATACACAAGGGGAATCAAGTTGATAGAATAGTTGATCCATTGCAAAATCGTTGTAATTATGAATCATGAACACATGTTGAGAAGATCTAAATTTCAAATTACAGATGAGAAGGCATGTTTAGGTACGGGATTGTAAGAAGAGTTTCTGTACTCGACATTTTCTCAAAGTTAGATAGCAGAAATTCCAAGTTGATGACAATAATGTCGATAAATCAAAATTGAGGAAAAAAATGATGTGGATGAGCTCGATAAAAAAAAACGATTATGAACTGCAGATTGGCATGAGGAGGATGATGCGTAGTCCGTACATCATTATAACAAGTTTGGGACGAGGGGGAAGTAACGAGCACGTGAAATAAGTGATAGGTGATGTTAGTACAAAATGTGTGGTAGGGGATGAGACTGATCACGAACACTTGTTAGGCCGGGCCAATAAGCTGTAGATGGGTTGAATCTTGTACTAGAGCAAGTAAAGGAAGAGACTTCCTGCACAAATGAAAGAAAACCGCCAGCCTTACCGTGGGGACGGACCACACGATTAGACTCCGGCATAAGAGTAAGTACTCATGTTGTCAGATGATGTATGTGTGTTAAAAGGTGTCAGAAAATATGTACCTTATGGTGTGTCAGAGGACTCCTATTTATAGGGGAGCCTAGTACTAGGGTTTCTTAGTATTTCGCTTGTAATTGTTAGTGGCCAGAGTGGGACCTTTGTCGGGCAAGGATCTGCTCGTGATTGTGGTTGCGGACACAGATTGCCTTCCGCACGTGTGTTGCGGAAGTGCCTAATCTGCGTGCGTCTTGAAACATCCGGGCCGCGGCCAGCTTAACTCTTGGCTTAGTAGCAGCTCGTATATTTGTTGTGTTGGGCCTGGGCCTAAATGTGTATAGTACGAATTAAGCCCACTAAGCATGTTATTCGTACTATACATCATCAAGTCCCCCCAGTCTAGTTCGTTTGTTGAGTGCGGCTCTGCCTGCTGGGCGCAGTAAATGTTACTAGACTAAGGTTCCGCGACACTCCTGCTTCTTCCGCGGCTATTTGCTTCTTCCGCGACGTTTCGTTGTACCTGTTAGGTGAAACATGTGAGACGTGGATCCTTCTTGGCCTTTCGTCTTCTGACTGATTTGACTGTGTGGCCCACTTGTCTAACTGTCATCACCATTTTTTACTTTCAATCCTATCCGTTGACTCGGACGTCATGGACATGCGTGTCCATCTGAGAATAATTTGAATTAAATATGCCATGGGTATAAATACCCGATTCAGTTTTCATTGTTTCCTTTTTCTCTCCTTTCACCTTAATCGCCATTGTCAAAAAATTCTTCGAGCTTTTAAACTGTTTCTTCTGCGTCATGCGCTTCTTTGAAGAACTCTTAGACTCTCAGGTTAGGCTCTGATCCTTTCTTACTCTTTATCATGAGCAGTATTACGGATATTAAGTCTGCTCTTACTCGGAAAGGTCTTGATATTTTTTGTCAAAAGTTTCATATTCCTTAGGATGTTCATCCGAAATTGCCTAGTCCTAACCAAACTATACATGAAATGCCTGTTGGGAAGATTGGCGTTTATACCAGATTTTTTGAGTATGCCAACTTCCGATTACCTCTTTCCACCTTCCTTGTTAATATTCTTAGGTATTATTGCATCAATATTTCCCAACTTTCTGTTATTGCGGCCGCCAAAGTTTCTCACTTCGAGATCTTATGTCGTGTTTATAATATTGAACCGACTGTCGGGCTAATCCGTCGTTTTTATGTAAATTCTAAAAAAAAGGGTGGATGTCTTTTAGCAAACGTCCTGATAGTGACGTCGTATGTTATACCAAACCCTTGGATTAACTTAAACACTGGAACGACCACTTCTTCTGGGTCGACTCCTTTGCTTGTTCGGCTTCCTTTCCATGGCATGCTGACAAGAATGTCTCTAAAGACCATTTTCCAAAGTCAACTGAGTTTAACGCAGATCATTATGCTATCATTGTTGCACATCTGGCTCCGTTCCAAAAGTTTCCAGAGCCCTTCCTTTGTTTGGTTGGAATGAATCGTTATTATACCTTGGATGATGAGACTTATCATAGGTTTCTTCATGATGAAGGAACTAGTGGGTGTTTGTTGCTATACATTGTTTACCCTGTAGTTTCTTGATCTTATTTTTGATTATTTACTCATTTTTTTCGGAAATGGATTTGTTTGCGTTTATCCATGTTGCTGATCCCACCAAGGTGAAAATTGTCAAGAGGGAGCGTGTTGAGGAGGAAGCAAAGCTTCTGGATTCTACCGTAGGGCGTGTGGTTCCGCTCCTACCGGTTGCTCCGGCCCGTGCTAAAAGTGAGTTGGAGGCTAGTGTTGAGAAATTATTTGATGAAGGTGATAGCACAGAACAAGGGGATTCCGCTACTGGAGGAGGTCATGATGCTGAGATTGAGCTTGTCACGGCTGTTGAAGATACCGCGGCTGGAAATGTGGCTGCTGAAAGGCCTAAACGTCCACGTAAGAAAAGGCCAGCGGCTACGGATGCTAGTGGTTCCTCCCATCCTCCTAAGAAACTACGGGGGGATTACGGGACTTCTAGTGAAGTTGTTATTGTCGTTAAATCTCTGTCTGTTATCAAGGAGTTATTGGCAAGTAGCATCATGAGTGCTGAGGCTGGTGTTTCAGCTGTGCAAACCCTGCCCTTTGTTACTTCATCGGTGCCTCTCACGTCGGAGCGTGAGGGTGGTGCTCCCCGTGATTCTGTTACCGGGGTCAATATTCGTACCCTTTAGCCCAACCGTAAAGTTCGTTATTTCTTTAGATTCTTCCCATCATTCTAGTACGAATGCTTCTGGAGCTGAAGTTGATTATGTTATCAGGTCTACTATTCTTCCTTTAGTGACAACCGAGGCCGTGATCACCACTAGTGTTGTCAGTGTTCCTCCTGTTCCGGCTCCAAGGGTTGTGGACAAAGTTATTCCTCAGGTTCAGCAGTCTGTTTTTCATGAATCTAGCTTTGTCGATACTATTAAGCCAGACGCTACGGGTCCTTCCCACCTTCCTGGAAAAGAGCTCTCCCTAGGATCTCGGGAGGTGGATTCTGAGAATCTTCATGAGGTTTTCATTCTGCACTGGAATGTTTCTAATGATGCTTTGCTGGACGATCTCGATACCTCCAGGGAATTTATTGACCACTTGGCTCCTCTGGTATTATTTACGAAGATCCGTGACATGGATTATGAGCAGCTGTTCACAGAGTTTAACGTTGGGAGTGCTTGTCAAGTTTACCTGAATGCGGAGGTAAGGATGCGGACCGAGTATTGTCTTAGTGAGAGGGGGAGGTTGGAATCTGAGTGTGGGAGACAGACTGACTTGTTGAAGTCTAGGGACGAGGAGATTGAAAACTTAAAAGCTCAACTTTTACTGAAGGAAGCTGAGGCAGCGGAGGCCGCTCACCTCAGTATTCATGTATCTGTTGTTGAAGCTGCGGGGAAAATGCATGTTGATGAGCTGAATGTTTTAAAACAGAAAAATACGGCTCTTGAAGATGAAAATAATTTCCTTAATGGGAAAATAACAGAGCTTCAATCTTTCATTTCTACCAAGGATCTTGAGCTTAAGGATTTTGATGTTGCCGTGTCTTCCCTTAAGTCGCAGAATGATGGCCTTGTTGACCAGGTACGTACTCCGGAACTTAGGTTTCATATATATACTTACCTTTCTCTTCCTTTAGCTGGTTACACCTTTGTTATTGTAGGTTCACGCATTGGAAACTACATGCTCCGACCTTCGTTCTCAAGTTTTAGGATATGAGCATTTGAAGGAGCAGATTAAGAAATTCCAGGATGCACGAATGAACGTCGTTAATGAGAAAGTGGCTAAGCTAGATGCGGACCTTTTGGACATGGCTTGCCACTTGGAGGAAAAATTTTATCCTCATCTTTTGACCACCATATCCGGTCAGAGGTGGCTTCTAACCCATGGCATGAAGCTTCTTCTTGTTAAGTGCTTGAATTCATCGGAGTATCTCACGGCTTTAGGGACTGCTATTAGCCGTGCTGTTGATAACGGGATGCAAAGTGGTCTTGCGGCCAGCATTGATCACGGCAAGAAAGGCAGGAGTCTGACAGACGTTGCTGCTTATAACCCTGATGCGGAAGCAGATTTTAACTCTGCCCTGCAAAAACTCCGTGAGGTGGATTTCCCTTTGCTCGCTGAACTAAAGTCTCACAAGGATGCGAGTGTTGATGATATCATGAATTTGCTTCGCCTGAAGGTCCTCTTGCTGATGCTCCTGGAATGAGCGATTTGCAGCCTGATGTTGAGCAATTAAGGGTTCCTATTCATAGGTCCGAAGATCAGGTGGTACTTGGTGAAACTTCTCTGTCATTTGCCCTTAGCGTTTCGTATTCTCGTGTGGAACAAATTAAGGAGAATATTGCGGCACAACGGTCGGCTCTTATTGGTATTTGGACCCCTTTGTCTGAACCCTTATATGTCCAGAGTTTGACGGGTGCGACCGGTATCCCTAACAGTGTGCCAGTCTCTGTTGCGACTACGACTGCTTTGTCGACTACTTTTGCTTCGGCAAGCTCCATTCCTCCAATTACTATAGAGGATTAGGAGATCACGGGCGCGGATGGTCAAGAGAGTGGTCAGGGAAATGTTCAGGAGAATGCAACCTCTTTTGCCACAGTTGAATTTAAAAAGGAAGAGCTGGACACTACTCCGGAACATGGCCCACCTAGCTGAATCTTACTCTTTCATGTTGCTTCCTGATCCTTCTTTGTTATTACTATATACCGCGGCCGTGTGTAGCCTTTTTGCTGCGGTGTTTGTACTTTAAACAATTTATTCTTTTGGTCATGTTTATGACCGCTAGTATGACAGTGGTGTCCGTGATGTAATGTTCAATAGTTTTACACTTTTGCTAAATATGTTTTGATTGCTATCTCTTTATGTATCACTATTGTACGTTCATGATGATAGTCTTAGTGAAATGCTTGTGGGTCATTCTCCCAGCACTGGCTTGCAATGCCTCTTATGTATATTGAGTGATTTATTAGGTTACTCATCCTTTTGTTATACGGGATAACGTTTATTGGGTCATGCCCTCTTGCGTGCGCGTCTTATTCTCATATATAAATAACTTTGCAAAGTAAAAAACAAAATAAAGATTTAAAGTAAAACTTGTGAAGGTAGCTAGGCTCCACTTTTTCATTCATTAAAACTTAAAGACATTACAATAAGAAAATAAGTTCAGGTAGTGCTCCTTCCGCCACGTATCTCGTGTGGGTGGGGTGCTCACTTTTCATGCAGATAGCATTTCTTAAGGTTGCAAACGTTCCATGTTCGCGGAAGGACGTTCCCGTTGTGGTCCCTAAGCTTGTACGCTCCTTTGCCTAAAGCTTCCGTGACTTCATATGGTCCCTCCCACTTAGGTCCGAGCTTACCTCTATCTTCCGCGTGGCTTGCTTTATTGTTTCAGTAGACTAGGTCTCCTGGCCTGAAACTTGTGTTACGGACTCTGGCATTGTAGTATTTTTCCATCTTAGCTTTGTTTTTTGCTTCCTGGATTGCTGCCTGCTCTCTTTTCTCTTCCAGAAGGTCTAAGTTGATTTCCAAAGCCTCATCGTTTTTTATCATGTCTACTTCTGCGGTTCTCAGGGTTGGCATGCCATTCTCTACTGGAATCACCGCTTCCGTTCCATACGTAAGTGAGAATGGTGTTTCTTCGTTGCTTAATTTGATCATAGTACGGTGTGCCCACAAGACATGTGAAATCTCTTCCATACAATTTTTGCTTCTTTCTTCCAACCATGCCTTGATTCCTTCACCTAAGCTCCTGTTTTCCCTTTCTACCAAACCATTAGCTTGCGCATGTTTAACGGAAGCAAAGCATTGGCGAATGCATAGCTTTTTGCACCAATCTTTGAATGGGTTTTCCTTGAACTGCTTTCCGTTGTCCAATATTATTTCCCCTGGCAAACCGAACCTGCAAACTATGTTGTCCCACACAAACTTCTTAATCTAGGCTCCGGTTATGGCCGCTACAGGTTTTGCTTCTATCCACTTGGTAAAGTAATCAATTTCCACTATCAGGAACTTGACTTTTCTAGGACCCTCCGGGAAAGGTCCGGCTATGTCGATCCCCCACTTGTAAAATGGCCATGGAGATGTGATGGGGGTCAAGTTCTGCTGCGGGTTCCTTGGCACGGGGCGGTGAACCTGGCAGCTGTTGCATTCCCTTATCAATTTTCTGGCATCTGCGTGCATAGTTGGCCAGTAATATCCTGATCTTAGAGCTTTCGCCACCACGGATCTTGGACTGGCATGCATGCTGCATGACCCCTCATGGATTTCTATTAAAACATAGTTTGCTTGCAGCGGACCCACACACCGTAGCCATGGTCTGAGGAAAGATTTTTTGTACAAGGTTCCATTTGTCACGACATATCTACCTGCCTTGTGGCGTATGGCTCTTGCCTTCCTCTTTTCTTCTGGAAGAATTTCTTCCGTGAGGTACTCGTGGATTAGAGTCATCCATGTGCGTCCTTCTTCCTCTACTACCGCAAGCACTTCCTTTTCATCTATTGATTTTTATTTGAGCTCCTCTATAAGTACTTGTTTGCTCAGGTGGGCGGAACTGGTAGATGCCATTTTGCTTAGTGCGTCTGCTTTTTTATTCTCTCCTCTAGGTACTTGTTTAATAGAGAATTCCTTGAAAGTGCTGGTAAGGGTTCTAACCTTTTCCAAGTATTGGATCATGCCTGGCTCTTTTGCTATGTAAGTTCCATTTACTTGATTAGCCATAAGCCGCGAATCTACATTTGCTTGAAGATTTTTTACACCCATTTGCTCCGCTATCCTGAGGCCGGCTATCAAGGCTTCATATTCTGCTTCGTTGTTGGTAGCGTCGAATCTAAACCTTAAAGCATATGTGAATTTCATTCCTTTCGGATTCGTAAGTATTAGGATGGCTCCAGAACCATCTATGCATGATGATCCGTCTGTGAATAATATCCATGGATCTAGAAGTTCTTCTTTTTCCTCCATGGGTGTATCCGAGGGGTCATCTTCCGGACGCTCCACAATGAAATCCGCTTGAATTTGTCCCTTAACCGACGTTCTTGGTCTATAGTGGAGGTCGTGTTCTTCTAGCTTAAAGCTCCATTTGAGCAGTCTTCCTGTAACTTCTAGATTCAACAATATTTGCCTTATTGGTTGATCCGTGATTACAATGATTGTGTGTGCCTGGAAATATCTTTTTAGTCATTTGTTAGCACTTACCAGAGCGATTTTCGGGCCTTATAATGCACGGCTGACGAAGTAGATGGGCATTTGTTTCCCGTCCCTTTCCGTCATTAGGACTGCACTGATAGCTTCCTTTGCAGCCGCTAGGTAGATGATTAATTCCTCTTTCTCTTTCGGTGCAGTTAACATAGGCAATTCCGCTATTAGTTTTTTCATTTACTTGAATACAGTTTCCGCTTCCGCAATCCATTGGAAGTCACTTTTCTTTGTGCATTTATTTAGAGTTTTGAAGAATGGCAATGATTTTTTGGCTGATTTAGACAGAAATCTGTTGAGGCTTTCCAGCTTCCCATTTAGTCTTTGCACGTCCTTCAAACACTTTAGAGATGGCAGACTAAGGACTGCTTCCACCTTGTCTGGACATACTCTTAATCCGTCAGCATTCACTTTGTACCCTAGGAACGTGCCTTCTCTCATCCCAAAGGCACATTTTTTGGGGTTTAACTTCATGTTAATCCTTCTAAGGGTCTTGAACGTTTCCTTTATGTATCTGATTACTTCTTGTTCTGTGCAGCTTTTAATGACTAGGTCGTCCACATATACTTTCAAGTTCCGGTTGATTTGTTTCTGGAAGGATTTATCCACCAAACGTTGATAAGTTGCTCCAGCATTTTTTAATCCGAACGACATTTTTGAGTAACAAAATATTCCTTGGCTTGTGATGAATGTTGTTTTTTTGTCGTCTTCTTTTGCCATTTTTATTTGATGGTATCCTGTGTATGCGTCCAGGAAACATTTGAACTGATATCCGCAGAGGGACTCTACCTTCCAGTCTATTTTCGGTAGCGGATAGCCATTTCTTGGGCACGCTTTATTCAAGTCCTTAAAATCTACACACATTCTCCAACTGTCGTCATGCTTTTTCACCATCACCGGGTTTGATAGCCAGCTGTGATAATGGACTTCTGTCATGATACCGGCGTTTACCAGTTTCTCCACCTCTTCATAGATTGCCTTATTTCTCTCAGGTGCTTGCCCCCTTTTCTTTTGTCTAACGGGTAGACATCCTTCACGGATATTTAACATGTGTTTCGCTATGTGGCGCGGAACTCCAGACATATCCGCTGGCTTCCAGGCAAATATGTCAAGGTTACGTCTTAGCAGACCGCATAGCTCCTTTCACCCTTCTTCCGTTAAGGTAGAACCTATTGCTACAGTTTGTTTTGGATATTCTGGGTGGATTGCTACCTGAATTTTTTCTTCTGTGACTTGGTTGATTACGGGCTGCGGCACTCCTGGTCCTGAAACCATTGTGCACTCTAGTGGGATAATCCTGCTGCTCTGTAATGTGACCATTCCGCCTGTCATTGGGAATTTTAGCATCCCGTGAGCAGTGGACGGAACTGCCTGGATTCTCCTTACTCCTGGCCTCATGATGATTCCGTTATATAGAGAGGCTGACCTTACAACCATGAAATTCATCCATGCGGAAGTTGAGTGTTCCTCATCGCCTATCTTTACCAGCAACGATATTTGCCCTAGCGGCCATATTATTTCTCCACTAAACCCAACTAGTGGTGTGGTTGCAGGGACCATTTGGTTTCTGACCTCCAGGCGGAATCTGTTAAGCAATGTTCGTATAGGATTTATAAAGAGGAACCTCCGTCCACGTACATGCGATGAACGAAATGTCCTCTCATCTCAGCCTCAATTATCATGGGACCTTCCGTCCTATCCCCCCTAAGGGCGGAAAAGAGATCACTGACTTTGGAGAGAAAGTTTGGGTAATCCTTTGTTTGGCTACCCTCTGCCATGGTTGTACCATCAGTATTGCCAGCGGCTTGTCCTTTCTTGAGGTTTCCCCTTTTTGTTGCCTTTGCCTGGTCTTTTCTATTGCTTTGCTTCAATTCTTTGATTAAATGTGACAGCTTTACTGCTTTAAACATTTCCTCGATTTGCCTCTTCAGGTGCATGTACTCATCGGTGGTATGTCCTACTTCCCCATAGAACTCACAGAATTTGCTAGCGTTCCTTTTTTTACCGGGGTTGTCATTGGCGGAGGAGGCTTGAACTTTCCTTTGTCTAAAGCCATAATTTCTTTTGGTGTTTTTGTGAGGAGGGTGAACTTGTCCTGCTTTCGCTCTGACCTTTGTTGGTTCCGGAAGCCACCCTTCTTGAAGTTTTGCTTTCGTCCAGCTTCTTGCTGTTTCCATGACGGAAATGACTTCTTTCGTTCACGATTAGAGGTCGCCACCTTTCCTCAGAGGAATGATGTAGTTACCCTCATCATTTTGTCTGCTGACTTTGGGATTTTATCATGTAGTCATTTGATTAACTCGGGGTTGGTAATTCCGTGCATAAATCTGGAGATTTTCATGCATTCCGGAGCTCCCTTCACGTCCCTGCATTCGATCTTGTACCTCTGCACAAACTCTTCCGTGGATTCCCCATCTCTCTGCTTGATGTTGTGGATTTCAACCGGATCTTTGATACATTTTTTCTGCTGGATGTAGTTCTTTAGGAATGCTTTCTTTAAGTCATCATAACTATCAATGGACTCATTGGGAAGGTCATCAAACCACACTATTGCATTTTCAGTAAGTGTGGAATTGAACACATGACACCACGTTGTCATTGCCCATCGTTCCGTCTTAGCGGCCGCCTGGAAGATTTTTAGGTGATCTTATGGGTCTTCACTTCCGTCGTATGTCTTGATGTGACTAGGCATACGGGTTTTTGGAAAGTAAAAGTAACGTATCCAAGGGGTGAAAGGATCTGTTTCTTCACATACCATGGTTGGGACAGATCATCCTCAATACTCGATTTTTGCCTCTTTAGCTTTGACTTCCAATGTCCTCCTGCGCTACCTTCACTTTCTAACAGCGCTTCCACCCTCCGTGAGGATGTTCTTTTGTTATGATGTTTTTCAGAAGCAAATTCTGTTTCTCATGAGCAAGAACTCTGGTAACAGCTTTCAGTTTCTCTGCGGCTACTGTGGTATGACTGACGCCTTGAATCGTTTGAGTATACGGATATACTCTTCCCTTTGTCTTCGAGCCTGTAGAATACACCCTTCTCCAGCCTTTTGAACACCGTTTTTCTTTTCGGATCTCTTTTCCTTGGTGACTCGGAATGGCCACGCCTTGGTTCAGGGCTTCCGGACATGCTGCGGACACGTCTAGATCCGAGTCTTTTCTTGAGGTCCATTCTTCTACTCGGTGTCCCTGACTCGGAGTGTTGTGAGGCCTCCTCGAAATTAAGACAAGCTTTTACTGCCTTAAGCTTTTCTTGCTGCGCCTTCTCTTGGTGCACTTTTTCGGCTATGATTGGTAAAAGCTGATGGTAGTTCCTATCGCAGTACTCTCGCAGGGCTACATCGGAAGCAGGCCTGCCCAAGTCTTGCGGAACTTTCTCCTTTCCTAGCATGTTCCTCACGGCGGACGTGGGTTGGCTAGGGGGAGTTTGCTCGTTAGTGCTCATGATGAGTATTTTAGGAAACGCAGTTGTATTCGTGGTACCACGGATGTCGCCAACTTGTTAGTACAAAATGTGTGGTAGGGGATGAGATGGATCAGGAATGCTTGTTAGGCCAGGGTAATAAGCTGTTGATGGGTTGAATCTTGTACTAGAGCAAGTAAAGGAAGTGATTTTCTACACAAATGAAAGAAAACCGTTAGCCTTACCGTGGGGATGGACCCCACGATTAGACTCTGACGTAAGAGTAAGTACTCATGTTGTCAGAGGATATATGTGTGTTAAAAGGTGTCAGAAAATATATACCTTATGGTGTGTCAGAGGACTCCTATTTATAGGGGAGCTTAATACTAGGGTTTCTTAGTATTTCTCTTGTAATTGTTAGTGGCCAGAGTGGGACCTATGTCGGGCAAGGATCCGCTCGTAATCATGGTTGCGGACACAGATTGCCTTCCACACATGTGTTGCGGAAGTGCCTAATCTGCGTGCGTCTTGAAACATCCGGGCCGCGGCCAGCTTAACTCTGGGCTTAGTAGCAGCTCGTATGTTTTGTTGTGTTGGGCCTGGGCATAAATGTGTATAGTACGAATTAAGCCCACTAAGCCTGTTATTCGTACTGTACATCATCAGGTGACAAAAAGAAATTCTCATACCACTCTTACGTAGACTTTAATTACGCAAGATATGGCTAACTATGATAATGACCGTCCAACCTGCAAAAATGACAATGACGGAGGTTATGTTGTGAAGCTTTCATGGTCTAGGTTACAAAAATAATCAAGTTAGTCAATTCTACTTAGTTTGATGATTGAATAACAACAACGATTATGTAGATGGACTATATGATAAGACATCGATTTGATTTGAGATGATGACTCTCTTAAGAGTGGAGGGTGTGGTCGAGTGTTTCCTTTTGCCATATCAGCTTCACATCATCAAAAAAACACTAATTTTATTTTTTCCTTCAACTTTCCTTCAACCATGCATCACATCCTCTCTCTTCCACTAATTTTTTACTATTTTTTATCATTTAAAAATATCCCCAAAACATAAATACCCCCTTAAAACAACCAATAGCAATAACCCATAAAGAGCCTTTCGCTCTCTTCTTTTAACCACAAGAGTATAGTCCCAAAAGAAATCTTTTATCCTTTTTTCCCGAATGATGGGTCTCGTCTTCCAGCAGGGAAATCAACAAAAAAGTAATCTTTTAATTTTCCTGTTATCTCACACCCTCTACCCTTAAGATAATAAACTAAATTAAAAGAGGAAACTAGGTACTATTTTGAAACAATTTTATATTCTTTCATCTTATTCCACAATACATAACTCTTAGGCTAAGTGTAACAGGGGACGAGCAGGTCACTATAGCTACATTAGCGTCGGCGTCGTTTTAGTTGTCTTTCGCTACAACCTTCTTTACAATCAACCTAGTGTTATAATACAACTTTCATCACCATATTTTTTCTTTCTTTTTCATTTCCATGTTTTTAAAAATTAAAATCAATATTTCATTCATAATTAAAAAAAAATTACATTAATAATTCCAATAAAATAAAACACATTACAATAAAATTAAAAACTTAACGTAATAGTCTAAATTATATCACTCCTTTATTTTTTGCTTCATCTCAAACACCGTCTCTCTTTGTCTTCCGGTCAAGGGTCATCGTCAGTATGGTAGAACATGATGTATTTGTTCTTTTGTTTCTCTTGTTGAAAGTAAAACATTTGACGTTGCAGCCTAACTTCTTCTTGCTTTTGTGCCAACTTCTATTGTTCTAGTTCTATTTGATGCCCTCACCTTGTCTTCCATTTCCATTTGCTACTGCTTCAACTTTAAATAAGAATCATGTGCTTCTTTCTTTATGGGAAATAAACCTAATTTGACGTTTTTTCATTTATCGACTAACAATTCAACTAGAGGTACAAGAGTTGAAGATTCCAAAGGAACGGAGGAGAATGACACTTTCATATTTGCTTTGTATTGACCCATTGGTTGAACTTTCCGAACCTCCTCCTCCCATTAATCATTCGCTTCGTTGTTGAGTTTAAAATCATCATGTGATGAGTCTTTGACTTTTTCTTTACAGCGCCTTTGGTTTTGTAAAATTTTGGCATTTTTGTCTCTTGCCAATTTTTATGTTCTCCTAAAAGTTTCCACGGCTCAACCAGAGTGAAGTTTTGACCGTACGTCGCACGATATCCAGCCACTCTGACTCCTCCACTTTACATTATCGTGAACTGCGTAAAAAATACCAGCTTACGAAGACGCGATTTCCATTCGCATTTAAGGGCACCGTGTAGCCTCTTTTTATAACAACCCGCAATTTTCATAAATGTAAATATCCATCTATTAAGTTAGATGATGTACAATCTATCAGTTATATATGAACTCACCTTTTTCAGGGAAATTTTTCGCTTTATTACATTACATTACTTTGCCAATATCTCAATATGCAATATAACCTGCATAACTTAAGTTAACGGACTCAGGCAACCTACATATGGCAATCCTATCTTCATATATGTC